>JACEIK010001528.1:224828-275935 GCA_018107945.1 Datura stramonium | reverse complement strand
AGTCCAGTCCCTGTGGGATCGATACTTGGCTTACTTGAGCCACTTACTACTTGTTCGACCACGTGCACTTGCGTGTAGTCATCCAGATAGCTGAACAATGGCTACTCAGCGCCAGTCAATACCACCTACCGCTGCAGAAGCATCAGGAGGGCCTGGTAGTTCGAGGGTCCGAGAATTCTTGGCATTAAATCCCTCGTAGTTTACAGGAACGGATCGAACAGAAGATCCTCAGGATTTCCTAGACCAGATGCAGAGGATTTTCAGTGTAATGAATACAACACCCACAGAGTCGGTTGAATTGGCGGTATTCCGGCTGCGGGACATCACTGTACTGTGGTATGAGAGTTGGGAGAGGTCCCGAGGGAGAGATGTTCCCCCTCCGTCCTGGTCCAGCTTTTCAGAGGCTTTTCTAGATCATTATCTACCACGGGAGATCCGACAGGCCCGGATTGATCAGTTCTTACATTTGGAGCAGGGGCCGATGAGTGTTCGGGAATATGCCATGCGGTTCGATTCCTTGGCCCGATATGCGCCAGCTTTTGTATATATAATGCCGTCCAGATTACACCGTTTTATCATGGGACTGAATCCATAATATATCGAGGCCTGTATGATAGCTACTCTGCGAGAGGATATGGATATTGCTCGAGTACAGGCTTTTGCTCAAAATATTTAGGGCCTCAGACAACGGCAACGGGATACCAGGCGAACAAGTCAGGAACAGCGCTGCAGGGACATGGGAGATGATTTACAGGAGGAGGCCCGGGGAGGACCTAGGCCACGATTATCAGATAGACCGCCTAGACCCCCACCTCCATCACAGAGGTAGAGGAATGGGTTTAGTCGCAGAGGGTAGTCAGAGCCCGACGGAGGTTCGCAAGTAGTAGATTCACCGCAGCAGAGGAGGCCAGAGCAGAGTAGGTATACAATACCACTTTGCCCTATTTGTAGCCGACACCACTCTGGAGCGTGCAGATATGGCTCCGTAGGATGTTATATTTGTGGACAGGAGGGTCATCAGATGAGAGATTGTCCAGCTAGGGGTCAGGGTGACCGGGATCGACAGGATAGGTCATTAGCAGGGTCACGAGCTTCAGTATCCCCGGCAGGGTGCAGGCCCTCAGTTTTAGCAGGTAGAGGCCGAGGCAGATCAGGGCTCCAGCTTAGGTGCGGGCCCAGAACGTACCTATGCATTACCGGGGAGACAGGATTCAGAGTCGTCACCAGATGTCGTGACAGGTATGCTAAATATTTGCTCTCATCCTGCTTATGTGTTGATAGATCCGGGATCCACCTTGTCCTGTGTTACACCATTAGTGGCTCGGAAGTTTAGTGTTGTGCTGGAATTTCTTCGGTGACCTTTTTCAGTATCTACACCCGTTGGTGACTCTATTATAACCAGAAGGGTCTCGGGGATGTACAGTAGAGGTTGCCAGTCGTCAGACTACAACAGATTTAATAGAGCTAGAGATGATTGATTTTGATGCCATTATGGGTATGGACTGGTTAGCTCCATGTTATGCCAATGTTGAGTGCTGGACTAAGACTGTCCGATTCCATTTTCCAGGGGAGGCGGTACGGGAGAAAGGTAGTACAGTTACGCCAAAAGGTAGGTTTATTTCCTATCTTCGGGAGAGAAAGTTGATAGCAAAGGGGTGCATTTATCACATTGTTAGAGTTTAGGATGTTCAGGCAGAGCCTCCGACCCTTCAGTCTGTTCCAGTGGTTAATGAGTTCCCCGATGTATTTCCAGATGAACTTCCTGGTATTCCCCCAGAAAGGGAAATTGATTTCGCAATCGTTTCAGAGAGGCTTGGGGACGCAGGTTAACCTGAGCATAGCCTTCCATCCTCAGATAGACAGGCAGGCAGAACGTACCATCCAGACGCTTGAGGATATGTTACGAGCATGTGTGTTAGATTTTGGAGGTAGCTGGGATGAACATCTACCGCTTATTGAATTCGCCTATAATAACAGTTATCATTCAGCAATTCGGATGGCGCCTTATGAAGCATTGTATGGGCGGAAGTGCAGATCTCCAGCTGGTTGGTTTGAGGTAGGAGAATCGGCATTAATTGGGCCAGATATTATCCATCAGTCAGAGGAGAAAGTAAAGCTTATCAGGGAACGTCTGCTGACTGCTCAGAGCCGCCAGAAATCTTATGCTGACGTGTGGTTCAGAAACCTAGAATTTAATGTGGGTGACTAGGTATTCCTGAAGGCTTCGCCGATGAAGGGTGTGATGAGATTTGGCAAGAAGGGAAAGCTTAGCCCGAGGTTTGTTGGGCCTTATCAGATTCGCCGAAGAATAAGCCAGGTGGCCTATGAATTGGATTTACCTCCAGAGTTAGAATCTGTTCACCCAGTTTTCCACGTATCAATGCTGAGAAAGTGCATAGGAGATCCCTCCCGAATTGTCCCAGTCCAAGGTGTTCAGGTTACAGAAGAGTTAGCTTATGAAGAAGTTCCAGTAGTCATACTAGACCAACAGATCCGTAGATTAAGAACTAAAGATGTTGCTTCTGTCAAGGTGTTGTGGAAAAATAAGAACCGAGAGGAGATGACTTGGGAAGCAGAAGATGAGATGAAAATCAGATATCCTCAGTTATTCCAGACTTAGTCAAATGATGCAGCCAAAGGTATGATGTTATTGTTGTTTCATGAGTTGCCTTATATTCATGTAAATGTGGAATAGTTGACCCCAGTTTATTGTAAAATGAATGCTATAGAATTGTGTGGAGAACCTGTATTGGACTTTTCTACGTTTCAGAAATTTTGGATAGTCCATATTACAGGAGAGACTCTGCCAAAATTTCTCCAGGATAAATAGTGGCAAGTTAAGATTCTTGCAAGCAGAAGTTAACATTCGAGTACGAATGTTCTTAGGGGGGGGGGAGGATGTTACACCCCGTAAGTTTTTTAGCACTTAGTTGGCCTATTCGCATGTTGGTTGGGAGTTTTAGAATGTCATACATGCGAGGAAAGGGCCCGGGGAAAGGCCGAACGGGTGCCAAGTTGGATTTCCGCAAGAGGAGGCCGAACCGTGCTGTCCAGAGGGGCAATGTGGCACGGAGGCACCTCCTCCGCGATGTCCAACGTGGCACGGATCCAGATTGGTGCGTTGGCCAGCGTGCCACGTTGCTATGCTTATGGCTCTAAGTATATAAAGGTCTCACCCTTCATTTTCATTTCATTTTCCATATTCACACGATCGGAAACAGGGAGAGAACGAGGGTTTCAATAGAATTTCGTCTGATTACGTTGTCAAACATTGTCCAAAGTCAAATTAACTTTGGGTATCGAAGTATAAGGTTACAGGGAGCATTTCTATGGAGTTAGTTTCGTGAAATTCGCCCGGCGAATCATCGTCCCGCCGAGCCAAAGTGATTGAAATTGCTCCAAACTAGTGTTAATACAATCCCAGGCTTAAAATAAGTACTTCTCCCTTCTAGACTCTCGAGAAATTATGAGTTTTCGATCGTTCTCCAATAAGTTGAAGAATAGTCAGTAGATATATATAAAAAGTATTGTTTCTTCTAATATAGTAATGAAGTTAGTTCTATTCTTTTGTGAATATGATTATAGTTGGAAAGAATAGTTGAATACTAGCCAAACCTCGCCAGATAATCGGTAAATCGGCAGTCGAGGTATGTAAAGATAGTCTCTTTCGACAAGTTAGTTTCTCCAGTATAGAAAAACAGCCTAAATCCCAGTAAAGTATTTCAGAAATATTATATAATGCTCAGTATGAAACTTAGTGAAGCATGTCAGAAATTGTTATTATATCCAGTATGTATCATATGTAATTATTGATGTTAGTTGAGACTTGATTGTATTGTTTTGGGATGGATTACCTTACAGCTTCCGTGACCGCCCCAGGGTTAATAGTTGTGTCGACTCGTCCACCAGCGGGCGAGAATACGTCGCTTTATAGAGTGGCATGCCATCCGTCAGGGACGAAGATGGGGAACCAACTCCTCATATCAGGCTGATCAGCACTATACCACACCCCCTATCGAGCGCTTGCGCCCGAGGTGCAGATTTCAGATTTCAGGAGTCCTTCATACTCAAACACAGTTATAGTCAGGGGCCCAGCGGGCCCAAGTTGCATACCCAGGGGACCGGCAGGATGCTGATAGTTACTAGGTGATGTGGTATGACCTGGGTAGGGGTAAATAGACTGAGATGCACCTTCCGACTTATGGGGGTCAGGTAAGGTTTATGTTATGATGATTTAGTATTGATAGATAGACAATAGAATGTTATGTTATCAGGTATGACTCCTACTCTTCTCAGTATAGTTATGTTTAGTCCTGAACCCATTACTTCAGTCAGTTTCAGTCTATTTCCTTTTACTTAAGTTACTGTCAGCTTTGTTACTTACTTTCAAATGTTTATAGTTATTGCTTTACATACTCAGTACCAGTGGTACTGACGCCCGTCTTGGGGCGCTGCATTACTTGCCTGTAGGTGTACATAAACGAGGAGCAGATCCCTCATAGTTCAGTCAGCGATACAGAGCCTTCAGCTCCTTTCATGCGGAGCTTGAAAGACAGAGGTTTACTTCTTTTTGTTTGTATAGTATGGGTAGGCCGGGGCCCTGTCCCGACCATTCTTGTTATTCTTAGAGGCTTGCAGATCGTATGATATTCCCTGTGGTTAGATGTGATGGCCGTGTGGGGCCTTGTTCAGTTGTTAGTTGATGACCTTGTCGGTCACAGTTCAGTTCAGTGTTTGATTTCGCTTCCCAGTTATAACTAGACAGCATGGTGGCCTTGTCGGCCCGCATAGGACTCCTTATATTTGGTTGTTTCTGGTTAGCTGTTTATCTTTTCACATGTGGCTATAGGCATTGTCGGCCGGGGGCTGTATTTACAGCCGCTATATAGCCCATCATTTTCTTGATTCCAGATTTAGAGTCAGCCTTGCACCAGAAGTGCTTAGGCTCAGCCGGTTCAGCAGTTCAGGTCCTAGTAGGGCACCAGGTGCCAGTCATGCCCCCCAAGGCGGCGCGTGACATTTTTAAATCCTTCAAGGATTTTCATATATCCTTCACTGTCTATCTAGACATGAAAATAATTTTATTATATGCATATCAAGTTTTTCATGTATTGCTAGACTTATGAGCATCTTCAAAATAACTACATCCACCACAGGAGGACCTCTCCATATAATAATGTCAGGATTTGTGAAAAATCTTTATGCCACAAGGCATAAGCCGTACTATTTTGCGATTTTATTTATTTCACCTTTCGCACAAGAATCTATTTATATCCCACTAACATTATACTTGAATTGCTATTTTTATTTGGTCAATCATTTATTTGTCCACACTTTTTGACATATTTAAATTCAAGATGCACGTCAACATTTATAATATTGAGCGCTACATTATATCAAAGGTATCATCGTCGATCATTTTTTATATCGGCCCAATACAACATAACTTATCAAGATCTCTTCATTTTTTATCATTTCAGGTACCTGAACCTCTGCCAAGGTTTTATGAAGTATTATGGTGTGGTGCTCATTTTAAAGCACTTGCCTCATTATTCTGACCATCTTGATTATTTGTTTTTCTCCTTCTTCAAGAAATTTTTATTTCTAGAATTGATTGATCTATCACGCTTCAGGCGTTTCATATACTTATCATATAAGGATTCTAATTTTCATTAAAGCATTTGCAGCTGAATTATAAAATAGGGTCAGTACATACATCTGACAATTGATTTGTAATATTTTGCAAGTGAATTATCTCTTTAATTTTAAGTTCACATTTTCTTTTGAGGATCTAGATGAATTCGGTTCAGATGTAGGATACCTATCCAGAAGTTTTCGAAACTCAATCATAGATGATGGAATCATCAAAGATTTGACCTTTTCGAACTCTGTTTCATCCCACAAATAATTTTTAGCTTCTAATCACTTCTCCCCTTAATATTAGGAAACTAACATTTACCCCCCAACCTCATTTGGGGACCCATTTTTGTGTGTTGTTGTGGAGCAATTGAATCATATACTGCACATTTAAATTTTTAGATGGAATTATTTGGTTCTTGACCCTGAACCAATTATGATAGGGGAACCTTGTTGGCTTGATGCATTCAAGTGTTGCTACATGTTAAGTAAACATATCTCATACCAAATTTTATTTGAGGGTTTTGTTCTCATAATCAATAGTTTAGCTATAATTGGAGGCATACAATTTCTACTAAACCAACTTAGATATGAACCAATATTATCAACATGATTTTATAATTTGAAACCGTACTCTTTATTTAACAATTCGAGTAAACAACCTTGCAAAAATCAATTGCAAATTGATCCCAAAGCACATGTGACCATACCATAGATGCATCTATTAAAATTATATAATAGCAAACGGTTCACATGGCAGGTGAACAAACTCATATTCACCTGTTTATAAGTTCCAAAATTCCAGAGAATACAATCTCAATCTTAGCTGATATAATGATCATTCTATCATGAGAACAAGCAACACAAGAGAATTCTTGAAGAATCTTTTATTTCTTCAACATATAATCACATGAATTTTCAATTGTTTTTGCATCACATTTGAATCAGGATGGCCAACCAGTTATGTCAACTTATCTTTATTTCAGTAAACTTCTAATTTACTTTCTCATGTGATTTCGTCGTCACACCCATTTTTATATACTACAAATAAAAGGAAACGATAGATAATCTTTTTTGTAAATATTTATAACCTGCTTCAATTGTAGTAATATGAAGATATTAGATCTTCTCATAATTTATAGTCTCAATTTTTTTAATGTCTTTGAAACTTATAAATTTTCTTTTGAGACTTATTACAATACCAATATTATGAATAATTTTATTCCTTGGGGTAATAACTCATTAGCTCTTCCGGAACTCTCAATTAATTTTGTGTATTATCACATATTCCATCATATCAACATCATTAATAGTCTTTCCACATAGTTTCAACTAAGAAATAATTGTGAACATTGCAGAGTTGTACTCATGAAGACTTATAGTCTTGAAACCTTAGATGCATCCAATCATATCGTACCTTTGGGTGGATGACCATCTTTAGGTGGTCATACCTTTTTTAGGCTATTCCACAAAACAAGTGATTCCTTAATCATGAGATATTCAATTTTCAGAATTTCGTCAAGATGATAACGCAAGAATATCATAGCCTTAGCACGATCTTGGTTTGATGCTTTATTTTCATTTTTAATGGCGTCTCCAAGCCATTGCATTCAAATGGATTTCAGCATCCAACACCCATGAAAGGTAGTTTTTGCCCGAACTTTGAAGGGCAACGAACTCTTTCATAAGATTGACCATATTAAAAGGAAGAGAAAAATAATACATTAGTTTTTAAAGTTTGAGACGGACGAGTCTCATGTTGATAACATGTTATGAAATAATAAAGTAAAAGAAAGAATATTGTAGAGAAAGAAAGAATATTTCTTATTTCTTTTGAGGGATGATTTACAATGAAAAGAACCCTCTATTTATAGGGATAACTCCTCCTCACTTTTTTCGAAAAGATAGACATTCACTATAATATAAATACATTCATAACACTTTCAAGTATACATAATTTATAAGCATCTATTAGTCAACAATAGTAGTAACTAAGTTATTCTTTAATATAATCTTTTCACACGGTACGAACAATCTCTTCTTCAAGCCGATCATGATCAGTCTTTTTTTATAAAATTTAAAATGATTGGTCTCTTTCTTACAACATATAAACTTATGAATCAAGTTTTATATTTTAAAAAAATAATTAAAATCACGATGTGAAATTTCAAATCATGCTCTTTGGAGAATTTAATATTTGAAATCATGATCCCAAGTTGCATGTCCAAACACTGATCTCAAATCATGACTTCATATCACATGTCCAAATGCAAGTAGAGTATTTTTTCTTATAAACATGAAAATCTCATAATTTGTAAAAACTACCAAAACTTCTCCGTATTAATAAATGAGCAAATAATTTATAACTAAGGTATCGAAATATTCTAACGCACTGAATTAATAAATTACATATCTCAATATTAAAGGATCATATTTGCCCCTCTACTCTAAGAAAAAAGTCATATTTACCATTCATCTTATTTTTATTAAAAAGATTGTCTTTGTCATCCAACTTTGAACACATATTAGCCCTTGAACCGTTAATTTTCATGTCCCACTTCTTATTATGCTAATGCTACGTGACACCTATATGACACCTCCATGAATGTTTTTTTATCTCAATTAAAGATTTTATTCTTCTATTGAACACACTTTTGACACCTTACCCAACAATCCATATCCAATTTCTGATACCCTTCCCATCGTCATTTTTCTCTCAGATAAACATACAGATATAAACATTCAATTTTTGTGCTGCTTTTGTGCACTTCTTTTATCTAGTAAAAGAGCAAATTTTGTTGCCGATTTATACCCTTTTTATCAAGTGAAAGTGCAATTTTTTTGCAGTTTTGTTCTATTTGTTATCAAGTAAAGGTGCATATTTTTGTGCTGAACTTGTATCAAGTGAAAGTGCAGTTTTTTCATTTTTTGTGCAAGTTAATATCAACATCTGAGGCTGCATTAGGTGCTGGAATTGCAGCCAAATAATGTCCATATTACCAACACTCAGGGACCGTTTGATTACGGGTTAAAATTATGCAGGTATTAATAATACATGAATTAGTTATGAGGAAATCTATGTATCATTTTATGTCGGGATTAGTTGTGCGGGTCTTAGTTATTCATTTAACAGTTATGTAGGTATTAATTATGCAAGTCGGGATTAGTTGTGCGGGTCTTAGTTATTCATTTAACAGCTTATGTAGGTATTAATTATGCAAGTATTAATTATGTAGGTATTATTTATGTAGAAATTACAATACATAATAATTATTGAATATTTAATTTGTTGTAAATTAATATATATTATTTAAAAATTATTATGTAAATAAATAGGACACAATTTTATTCACAAAATGAAAGGATAACATACACCAAATAACAAGACTATGCCACTCACTTAATCCATTTATTAAAATTGTATGGTGTGGTATGATCCACTATTCTTTTTAGATTAGATTGAGTAGTTTTAGTTAGCTTTTTTTTTTTTTTAAGCTAGATTTTGGTATTCTTAAAATAATTTTAACTTTTAAATTTGATGGGTTTTTTTCAAAAACTGACTTATCTATGTAATATACGTATTACTTTAGGAAAAAAAAAGTAATTTCAATAGAGTTTAGAGTGTAAAAAAAGTACACAGAAAGGATAATTTTTAAAAAGTACTGAATAATTAATAATTAGAGCATTAATTAGCCTAATTAGTTGGATCTGTTCAATCTTATTGAATTGATTAGTTCTGACTAAATAATTTAATTAATTTACTCGACAAAAGAAAAAATGGCAATAACTTATTAAAAAATTATAAGAATAAATTGATTGGGATAAATATGTAATTTTATTGTTTTAATCTATGTATAATTAATACCCACATAACTTATTCCATCTTCTACCCACATACAGCTTATACATGATTTCCTCATAAAAGCATGCGAAAGATTAATTATGTAGAATTACAAAAACACAATCAAACAACTATAAAAATTAATACAAAATAATTTTTATACGATATTTGGAACCTACCAACCAAATGACTGTATAAAATTAATACATGAATAATATTTATCCTATTTGAAAATCAAACAATGTATAAAATTAATAGAATAGCTAAGTTATTCATGTATTAACATTGGCCTTATCTAGTAACAAACGCCTCTAGTGCTCAGTCCATGTTTATCTTTGTATGTTTATCTGACGAAGGTTATTAGCAATTGGCTATGAGTTTGTTGGATCGAAGTTCAAAAGTGAAACGGGTAGAAGAATAAAATTAGAAATTGAGATAAAAGATATTCATGTAGGTGTCATGTAGGATAATAAGAAGTGGGACATGGAAATTAATCATCTAAGGCAAATATGTGCCCGGTTGGATGATAAAGGCAATTTAATTAAAATGTATGACGATGGGTAAATATAACCTTTTTTCTGAGAAAGAACAGTGCAAATATAACCCTTTCCCATTTTTTTTATAGAGAAATATCTGTGATTATATGTTATTACAAACTTCAAATATACATAATTTGCCAGCTTTAAAAACATCATCCAATAAATCAACAATAATAAGAATTCAGTTATCTTTGATAAAATCCTCCACATGAAACAAACAGTCTCTTTACGTCGAGCATGAGTTTTTTTAAAAAAATTAAAATTCCAAAATAAAAAAAAATTACGAAAGAAAAAATTCATAAAATTAAATTAAATTTTATATTATTATTGTTTTTTTAAATCATAATTTGAAATTTAAATCCTACTTTTTAAAGAATATTGAATTTGAAATCATGATTTGAAGTTCAAATTTTATGCAGATTTCATGAATAAATGCGGATTTGAAATCAAGCTTCCAAATCCTATTATCAAACGCTTACTACATTCAATTTGCAAAGCTACTCCCTCCGTCCCATTTTACTTTTGTGTGCGGGCTCGTGGTTCAACATTCAGAGCTAGTCAAATCATTTCTTTTCAATTATAATTTTTTTAAAAATATTTTAAATTATTAGCTATTTTGATTTGTAGTATTTTTTATATAATTTTAAATATGTAATATTTAAAAACTTTAGATAGAAATTTATGATTAAAATTAAATATTTTGATCCTTATATTCGAACTGAAGGGAAGTAATATTTTGTTGCGGTGAGATTTTGGTTAGACTGAGCGTCTACTATATGTGTGTCTAAACTCTATTCTTCAATTAATGATTTACTGACCTCTTGAGTGGAGAGATGGATTTGTCTAGTTTCATATGTTGCACTTTATTGGATATGATGATTGTCTTGAATCTGGAAAGTAAAGATAGTTTTAAATGCAATTTCAAAATTAAGAATTTTGGGCATCAAAGTTGAAAGTAGTAGTAGTGAAAGGATTTTGATGCATTAAACGATGTTGGCGCATTCATGAAGCTCAATGGAAAGCTAACAATTCTAGAGCTTGATTGCGTTTTACTGTGCAATTTCTGAGTCAGTTTATGCACTCTCCAAAGCTGCAACAAGACTAGTGAGTAGTGATGCTGATTAGACCTGGGATCTATGTCAATCCGCACTTCTTCCCAACGTCTTGTATTTTGTGATGCTGATTAGACCTCTCATAGGTTAATACTTTGATTTCATGATGATTCCAATAAACAATTTACCATCTCTAGAAGCTCTGCAAAGCCAAAGTCTAAACGTTTGGCTTCCATCGTCTGGATTGTTGGTTTGTCAATGACTAGATGTTACAATCCAGCTTCCTTTCTTGCATTGTGACAACAAATCTACTACTCAAAGTGCAATAAATCAAACATATTGACATTGAAGAAGGTGCAACAACACTGGTTCACAGTTTGTAGTTGGCTGAGCAGCAAGCTGACATCTTTACGAAGGGTCTCTATAGTGTTCAACACTGCTATCTATAATCCAAGCAAAAGAAATGCACAACCTCTTCATATCTCATAGCTTGGGGCGGGGGTGTAAAGGAGTTAAATGTATGCAGAGCTGCCCCATAACCATCATAGTTATTCAACTCAAAACATAGTTAGCTATGGTTAGGAATTAGTTAGTTAAACATATAGAGTAGCCGGATATATGTATATAATATATATACACATATATACTTGTAGTATAATCAAGTGAAACATTACAGAAGATTCCATTGATACAAATTTCTCTTTGCAATTTCTTTCTTCTCCTCTTTGTTCTTCATCTCTGTTTCGTATATGTGAGAATCCATAAATGCATGGCGAGATTGGTGAAACTTTATAGGACCACATGCTCACAAATGGAACTATTTGTATTCAAACTGACATCCCCCAGAATACAAATACTCCACCACCTCCAACAGCTGCCTAAAAGAATATCATTCTTATCCAGATAAGAAAGGTAATAGAGGCCCCCCACAGATTGCCTGCACATGGCCCATCTTCACATGAATAAAATAGGCTACTAGTAAGAAAATCAATTGTGATTATGGCTACATCAAGTTATACCTCTCTGGACTGGTCACTGGAACTTGAGCTTTGAAAGTCCGAATAAACTGCAGTATCTGCAAACCAAGAAAATCATTTTGGCAATATTTCCGCAACTCTGGACAGCCATATAATGCTGATAGCAATCCGTGAGGTCATATATTTTCATGAACTAGAGAGATGTGGCTCTTCCTTGTCACAAAGCTTGCTCCATGTCCAAGTTTTGTCTTTAATGATGTACATATGAAACTTAGGAAGAATGAACTTGTTTTAATATACTAGATCAAGATTATAGGGATGACAATGGGGCGGGTGGTTTGAGGTATGTATGGACATGTTCAAGCATATAAAGGGACAGTGCAGGGCGGGCGGGGTGGTTGTGGGTTGAAGTCATAAATTGACTATTTGCTGCTGTGTAACATCACACAGATTCATCATGAACCTACTCCCTCCGTGCCCTTTTACTCTGTAGGATAAGGTTTCATACATTCTTTAAAAAAAGTTAATATGAGTTAATTAAGAGGTACTTTTGGAAACATATAATAGTCATTCTTTTCACATTCCAGAGTGACTTGCTACTCAAGAATAGAGTTGGAAAAAAAGATCAATTATTTCTTGAGTTTCTACATTGACAACTATTTTGGAACAAGTATTTTAGTATACTAATCAAGTAAAAGGAATGGAGGGAGTACTTCTTTTAATTTATTGATGTCCAATATTATAAAAAACTCTAAACCCATTTACTTTTATTGAAGCTTTTTATTTCAATCTTTCTTTATTATTTCCAGTCAAAAGAAATTCATTTATTATTATTACTTTTTTTTATACTCCAACCAAGCAATAAAAGAAAACAGTTTTCCTCTGTCTTCTTCTTTTTAGTATTCTTTCCTTCCTCATCCTTTTAGATTTCTCTAGTTTTTAAATGAAGGGCTAAAATATTTTATTTTTTGAACCTTAAAGATATTTTAATTATAAATATAATCATGCAGTTATGCATAATAATAATAACAAATAGACAACGAAAGATCAGAGTGTTGTGTTGGCTACCATATAAATTATCTTCATGACAAGTTTTCTTTTTAAAAAAAAAGATGGATAAAGCAAAAGAGTATACAGGCAGAAATGAGGTGACCTAGAATATAACTTGTATATTTTCAGTTATTGAAGATAAGTTATGGTGAAATAAATACTACCATGCAATATTTAAATCCACTCTTGCATAAGTTTAAAATATTCAAGTCGCCGTTTATTATATTAATACTAATAGCCAAAAATAATTTTTTTTTAATTTATGAATTTCATATTTTAATAGTATCAAATTCAGTTAAGACGGAAAAAATTATGCGAGCGGGTTTATACAGGGCGGGGAAAAAATAAAAATTATGCTATGCGATGGGTTTGCCCCACACCGTTTGTCATCCCTAATCAAGAATTAGATCTCTTTTGTTTTATTGCTCTAACCGTACCTGGAACCACCATCCATTAGGGAGGAGGTGCTCAAGTTGATTTTATGCACCTATTTAGTAAAAATACACAGAAAACTAAAAAATACACCACAGAACCAAGTACTCCAGACTTAAATGACCTTGGCAGAATTGCCGGAGCTATTACAGCTTGCAGATCGTCACTGATGTTAATATTTTGAAGTCCTATCTGCAAATAAAATTTTACATGCATAATACTAAAGAAACTATTGAAAGTAGCTGCCAGGCATCCAACAATGAGAACATCAATATTCGTCTTTAGGTGGAATGTTCATTATTATAATAAGCAGTTTTGGGCAGGCTTCGTGATTTTATGCTTGGAAAATGCTCTTGTGCATCCAACAATGAGAACATCAATATTCAAGTTATCAGTAGGTGATGTCTGTAACTAAGCAGATCTCCAATTTTATTTGTTCAGTAGGTGATGTCTGTAACCAAGGCTCTTACAGATGTCACCCACAGATTTTTAAAATCAGCAGAGAGGCAAAAGAGCACTCGCGCAGAAAAAGGAAAGAGTTCAATATTCATCATCCATGTAGAATTTTCAGAAAGAACTTATCTTCCCAATCAGAAAGCATCGAAATCAAGTAAAAAGTTGAAGCAGCCTAAAATAATCAGTTCAACTACTAGAGAGACCCAAGCACAAGACAAGCGCATAAAAAAGTCTCGAGAGATATGCAATGAATCTGTTAATGCCTATTATCTAGGCACGGCCTACAAAGTACGGAATCCCAAAACCCTACTTCAGAAGGACATCACATGGACTTCTACTCGAGCACCAGAACCAATGACTAGATAGCAAATTTTAAGGAGAAGGATGAGGACACATTCCATAAAATGCCAAGAATAATAGTATACTTGATTAGTTATCAGAAAAATTACCTCCTCAAACTTGAGGTAAATGTTACGAGCAGAAACGCAAGAAAATCTTAAATAAACTCATCAGAGTAGCACCTTCATTCTCCTGTAGGATATAAGCAGATCACTATCAGATCATTTGAATTAAACATGTCTTCTCCTTTTCCTTCTTAGCATGTATCTAACCTTTCATTTCTCTCTATTACTTCCTCTCAGCCTCTCATTCCTCTAGTATATATGAAAGTTCATGTTGAACAACTTGGCTTATTATTACAATGATAAAATGACAAACAAGAAGAAGAGAAAATACATGACATCATTTCAAAGTGGGCCCCAGACATTGTAAGATATTCAGTATCACTGGAGCTTACTTGTACATACCAGAGAGTAACATAGGCTGTGGTATTGGCATGTATTCTCTTTGATGATTTTTAACAAACTTTGGTATCAACCAGAACTTGGATGTTTTTAAATGCAATATATTTGAAGCTTAATTCAGGTATGATTTCAACAAATTTCAAGAAGCCGAAAGCACTGATAGAAAATCAAAGGCACTCCACTCTTCTATGGATACAATTGTCCATGAGATTGGATCCGTGAAATCATGAATGCACTCAAGTAAATAAGATAACTAATTAGAGAATAAGCAGAACTGAAGGGAAAAGGAGGGGGGTGAGAAATGTTATTCTTTACACCTACACTAGTTTTCTACTTTTCTGTGGATACATGCAGAGGAAGAGACACCACACTTAACAAGCAACGGAGGTCATTTCTAAGTTGGCAGACTAATAATACAAGAGTAAAGATAGAAGATACTTACGCCCAAATATTATTGGAGTCTAAGAACGTAGGGCACCTGCTTTCTTTTCAATTTACCAAAGGTGTGGACTGATTCTGGCCTTATCAGCCCATTAAAAATGTTCTATTATGTATGCCAAGATATATCTGATATTGAGGGCCAGTTTATCTTGGTACAACCACAGCTGCCACGACGACGTCAAAGGAGTAGCCCCAAAAGGTTTAAACTTAGATATCTACGAAGTGTCAGCTAAAATAGTGGTTTAGGAGCTATAGTAGTTCCTTGTGAACCAAAGTTCAAAGTCTAACAGAGGCAACGTTAGGTGAATTTTTCCGATTTTGCCTAATCCTTGCCAGGGAGAATTATCCAACATGTTCTGATAAGAGGTAACAGATATCTGATGGACTAGTAGAAAGTAGCGGCACAAACTAACCCAGACATGTGTGTGCATGTGTATAAAACAAAAACATATTAGAAAGCGAAATGCTTAAGCAAATTAATTGCAAAAAGAATTATTTTGGGTTTCCTTTCTGAAGTATTTCTTGGTTCAAGAATCATGAGCATGTAACTACTTTCTATCTCAATTTCTATTCAGAAGCCTTAAATTACTAAGGAATCAGTATCCATTTCCAATGTGAAGTTTTAGGAAAGGAATAACTAGGAAAACTCATTCATGTCACTTGTGATCTCTGGACTAATAGTGCCCTAAACTTTAGAACCACCAAGAGTTGAGATGCCATTTTCAAGCTGTTGAAACCTTCTTGTGGCTATTGAAGCAGCAAATATCAACTTCAGAATTTCACATTTCCTAGATTCAGCAATTTGGAAGATGCTATATTCTGACATTCCTTAAGATTGTCTATAATTTCTGAAAGTTCAACCTTCTCCTCCCTTGACATAAATGAAAGCAGCTAAGTAGATGAGCCTTCTGGCACTTCATGTCATCCCATCATACTATATTTTCAAATATCTTTCCAATTTTGCAGGCTTCAATGAGGACAGCATTCCTAGTTGTTTTTCCTTTATAGAGTTGAGGTATATAATAGTTTGATGTTGTCAAGTGCGTCAAAGAATTTCTCAACAACAAAAAAATGCTATAAGGAGAAGCACAGTGCAATACTCCGAACTCGAGCATAAAGCTTTCGGCAAAGTCTAACCTGAAGGACCTGGAACAATGGCTTATAGGATCACCTTCTTAAACCTCTTTAACGTACATCCTGATAGAGTGTCTGAAAAGGGAGGGTGTGGGAGTAATAAAGAGCTGGAAAAATTAGCACAGGGGCTGAGAAAATATTGAGTTAACATCAGTTCTACAACACTGAAGTTTACATCTAAAAAGGTGTGTTCAAGTGTCTATATCTGTTAATAATATATGTCAATCAATTTATGCCTAAATTTCATACAAAGTATGATTACATCTGTTTATAATCCTAAAGTAAAAGTAGTTTAAAAGAAAGCAATTAAAAAGTTTACACTGAAAACAAGTAATGGGTAGGAAGGCATTGTTGCACCTCTAATAATCGTGGAACACTCCATTTGATGACATTGCGTACCAATCCTCCATTGGATTCATTCTGGCACTCAAATTTCTGGAAAATTTGACCCACCTAGCTCAAAAAGATCGGTTCAGCTGAGTATGCATGTAACTAGTAAATGAAAATGATAGGAGTTGGGATAAATTCCGCATGAACTGCAGTTTGAGGAAATTTTGACTCTGTCATTGAAAAGAAAATTGAGCATTTTTGTCTCTTTGTTTCTTGTTCATTTTGTAATTATATTAGATGGTAGTGGAATGTATTTATGATAAAAGATACTACAGATGTTAGAGACACATGAATGGAGATAGTCAAGAGAGGTTTGAGGAAATAAAGCTGTTTTTTCTTGTCCAAAGCACATAAGATCTGTGCATTGAAAAGTAAGACCAAATTACTGGTTAGGAAGTTTCTTGAACTACTACCATACAGAGGTCATTTTATTACAGAATATTTACTAGTTAACTCATTACTGCATTAGAAGCTGACTATTTATCTAGATACACCAAATTGAACCTGAAAGAACTAGTCTGTTAGATTCAAAAAGAATGAGCACATCTGGTGCAGATGGCTACTGCAACCGCCATGTCTGGCCCAACTTACTCAAGTCAATTTCCTTGCCAGCATCAAAACCTTCAACCACTACCTGATTATATTTCAATTAGTCGATACACTAGGATAAAGTGGAACTTTATTTTAAGCACAAGCAGCAAACCATCGCCTCCTCAATGGTGGATCGTTGATCAGCAGCGTCACTAGGCCTCGTTGAGTATCTTGGATGATATTAAGCAGTTCATATTTTCGGCTTTCCAGTTCATTTTCAGCATCCTAGCAAGATCCAAATTGAATGTAAGAAGTGCTGTGAACAACCCAAGGAAATATCTTAAACTGCTGCCATGTTAATAATAAATTAGGAACAGTAGATGTTCAACACAAAACAGTAAAAGAGAATATGGCATATGAAAAGTTGAAAACAGTGAAATATTGGATATACTTTGCCACAGTCATGGAGGTAGATGACATGGATGTAGCCAAACAAGTAACTCTTCCATGGTTGTGTACTCCTCTTATGGTGTTGGAAAAGGAGACAATAGGTCTCACGCATAGGGCAGAGCTGAAACCTGCTGGCAAGTAGGAATAGCGGCATTTAGATCCTTATCACTTATTGTGCTGAATAAACCTGCAATATTACATGGGAAAGGCTTTTAGAGAGTAGGGAATCATGCCTAAATCGCCAAAAGAGTCATTTATAGGATTTAAAAGCTTGAGTATGGGGTTCATCATCCAGCAGTCCAGACAACAATTGCAATTTGTTGAGGGAGATTCTTTTATGTAATCACTGTTGTCTATCTTCATATAATGGAGACCATGCTACTGTCAATCCATTAACCGGTGAGTTCACAAAACTGCTTCACATCCCAAAGTATTAGTATGTTCTTCCAAGAATCAGTTTATAAAAAGGAGCATAGGCTTTTATACCTATTGTTTAGTCCTACAAACATAACTAAGTGAATTAACGCTGTCAGCTCCAATTGCAATGAAATGGTACAAAATATGACTGCATTACCAAGAATCAAACTTCTGTGAGTGTTTGCTCCAAAGAACTCATCCAAACAAGCATTTCATGACAACCATCGATCTCAGACAATACAGTAAGAACATAAATCCATTTTTTGTGCTTAAACTCATTTAGTGTGAATATACAGAAGCATTTCTAACATTATGGTCTTATATGACATGGACAGGTACAAGTACATTAGATATTTTCACAATTTTTATTAAAAGCATTTGACACAAGTTCCTTTTATTGCTTCTTCTGAGCAAGGGTAAGGACATTTCCACAATTGAAATTTATGTCATACATATAGTTGAATCTTCAAAATGGAAGAGAGCAACAAGCAAGTTTGTTATAAAGTAGATCAAATTATCAAAAAAAAATTAAAATTACCTGAAACTGCTGGGCAGCGTTTAAAATCTCAATGAAGCATGAAAGCTCAAAGTAGAATCAAAACTGAAGCAAACTACGGTATCAGCATTAGGAAAAATGAGAGCAACAAAGATAATTAATGGAAAATTCAGAAAGAAAATACATACCTGCACCGCTGAGACTCCATAGAATGCTTAATTTAGAACTAAAATATCAATACGTATAGACCCAAAGAAGAGGCTGGAAATACTGATTTTTTTTCTGCAGCAAAAGCCCCTGGTTGATGCTGGCCTCATCCAAAATGTACAATTACAGTTGTGTCCCTACGTATTTGTGTTTTGTAAGTTGTAACTTGTGAATGTCTTTTGCTAGTTCTATACTTGCTCCTTCCCTTTTCTTTTTTTTTTTTTTGGAAAAGGATCAAAATATTATTAAATTATGTGAAATTGAATAAAAATATTTTTAAATATTTGATTTTTAAAAGCTTGAAATATTATTTTTGAGAATTGAAGCTCCTTTCCCAGTTTTTAGCAGTTTTAAATATTTTTTTAAAACACATTAGTTTTTGTTAATAAAAATATTATAACTTACAAAATTAATATTTTACAAAAATTTAAAAAAACAAAAAAAACATTTGAGATAGTCAGTTATATGAAATTGGAAATTAAATTATGATTGAAATAAATTAAAAATATTTTTATTTGTTAATCTTTGTGAACTCAAGAAAGGTAAACGCAAGACATAACACCGTAATGTCATAAAACATGAAAATTATTACATTACTTCAAATTACAAAAATGTTTTAGAATATCGCTCATAAAATTTTGTTGACTCTTATTTTCATTTTAACTTTAAAATCACAAAATATATTAGCAAATGTTTATCCTACTTCAATTCGCAAAAGATTATGAAATAAAAATACTTTTTTATTTTATTAAATTTTTTTATTAGTATCTAAATAAAATTAATGATAAGATTACTATGATTTATATATGACATATATTATCAATTTAAAAAGTACACATGATTATTTTATTTTAATTGATAAAACGTGAGAAAAAAGAAGAAGATTATTTCTCACATTTTTTTATTAGGTAAAGAACTTTTAAAAGATAAAAATAAGAAAAGGATCCCTTAAAAGTAATATTTATTAAAAATACGTGTTTAAAAATAATATTTCATAGGTAAAGGGCTTTTTTTTATCCAAAAAGAACAGTAGGACATTTTTTGACCAAACTATTGATCTAGTATTATTTTGGACCAAAACATTCACTAAGAAGAAGATTTTTGGACCAAAACATAGGGCATTAATTTATGGGTATTTTTTATTCAATTTCACATAATTTAAAGGCATTTTGACACTTTTTCCTTTTTTTTTAACTTGTCTAGTTTGCATTCGCACTTCCTTAAAAAATTTAATTAAGTATTTATTTTAAAATTATTTTATTATTGATATTTTGAAATTTAAATTAATATTATTTTTTAATGAGAAATTTCAGAAATGATAATAATTTGAAGAGAATAGGTTTAAGGATAAAATGACAATATTTTATGTGTCATGTTTAGTATTTACTATTGGTAAAACGTATCCAAATACAAATATAAAATCTTAGATGAGTGTTTTTAGGATTATATCTACATAAATAATTAGTTACCTTTTTTACTTCACTAATTATTATTGCGTCCTTAAATAAAGGATTCTAATAACGGATAAAACTCTTTATTTACCATAACAACTTGTAAAACAAAACATAAAAAGTTAAAAAGTATTTTTTTCCTCTTACATAATGAAAATTAGAATAAAAAATAATAGAATGAATAGTTTGTATCATAAAATACGTACAAAATATTTATAATGTATCTATATATATGTAAAATTCTAAAAAAATTATTTGATTTTATTTTGTTATTTTAATTTCTCTAATTAATGGGTTTTTTTTTTTTGTTAAAATAAATAGTTACCAATCGAAATACATAACTATTCAACATAACACATATACAAGATAGAATAAATATTGTCTAATGGTGAATAAGCATAATCATTCAAACCAAATCCATATATTTGTATTTATATATATATGCATATGTAAAATTATGAAAATATTATTAAGAATTATGTATTTGAATGTTTCCAAATACATATAATACATAAACTATAAACATACACGAATATAATTTTCAAAATCGTAAAATAACTTATCCCAATTAACGAAATTTTTCCAAAACTATTTGAGATTTCAAAATATCATAAAGATTTGATTACAAAAGAAACAATGATTTACACGGTTAAAGAATTTCATCTACAATATAAAAGTACATATTTTAAATTGAAAAATAAATTAAAATCATTAATAGAACTTAATTGGTTTGGAATGGATTCTAGAGACAAAAAAGAGAGAATGACGAGAATCGAGAAACGGGTTTGATAGGAGGATAAACCTGATTGATGGCCTAAGAACGGTGACGTGCAATTATCAAGCGATTTCTAGCATTGAATATGAACACAAGAAAAATAAATAAATACAAAGTAAAAAACTGACATACTAAATGAAATAAAGTCATAATATGTAATTTTTTTATATTTTTTATATGTTTTATATTTATTTTATGGAAACCATTTCAAAATTGGTTTTTTAAAAATTTTAATTAATTTAAAAAAATGATTACTTAACGGTGGAGATATCAATGCCGCAGTTCAACCATATTATATCAATTTTTCGGTTGCTTTACAACGCATAGTAAAAGTTAAATTTTTTACTTATATTATTAGGTTTGATTAAATTAGGAGAAAATTCTCAACTGAAAATTTTTAAAACAATTAATTATTTGGATCGTGGAGAATGCACAACAAATTTTTGATTTTGGTCGTTGACGACTCACTGATAATTTTCTTTTTTAAATAAAAATAAAAATATATGTTTATCGTAATCTACTTAATGACTTTAAAGAAGAATTTTAACTCCTATGTTGGTAAGTTAATTGAGTTTGTGATGCATGAGATAATTAGGTCTTTGCCCTTTTTAATGCATCGAAGCCCTTAAACTCGTCAAGTTGCATATAGTTGTGTGACTTTTGTCCGTGTTTCATGATTTCATCCACTCACAATATAAATTATGATCAACCAAAACTTAATTTATACATGCAAAGACCATTTCTTTTCCCCATTATGAGGTACAATATTTTGACAGATTTTAGACTTTTCATCTCTTAAAGATATTATACATACTTCTTTGACATCTTTTGGACTTTTCTTCCTAAACTTCAGATAAATCAATATAAAACTATTTATTTTAACCTGCTAAATCAAGTTGAACTTTCTCTTGTCTCTCTAAGTAAATGCCTTATTTACACCATAACTAATTGTTGTCTACAATGTACATGTCAGTTCCCGTCATGCATATCTTATTTCAATCACAAATTAACAGTAAGTTGATGTTACCCAAAGATCATAGAAGAGTGTTTAAAATTTTAACTTAGAAAACTTTTCAATTAGGTCATCCAATACAATTCACTTTCAACGTGGTAATAAAGAATGAAGTAATAAAGAGTTACAACAAAACTGGATGATATGATCTTGTCATCTTTGCCTTCTAAGAACTAATGTAGTCAATCTTATGATAAGAGCATGCACAATTTTGAGCACCAATATCATCTGCAACACAAGGAGGCTCAACTCCACCACCTTGATACCATTGTTTTCTTTGTTGCACTAGCTCATTCATGAAATTGTCAAGCATTTCTCCGTGATGCCTGGCATCACACTGACATGTGCCATATCTTTGACGCAAAGTTACAACGACGGATAAATTCTTGGTCACGAGGCCTTTCAAGTACAACTATGATGCTAAGCTTATTTAGTAATGACACTTATCTCCGCTTGTTGTAGACGATCTTTCAAATATCCGGCATTCTCGAGGCATCTTTTAACATTCTTGCAGGCCAATTTGACCTTAGCGCCTCAACTAAGGCCTAGAAACTTGGAGTTAAACCACACGCTACCGTAAATAGTGGCATCCACTTAAGCAATGTACTCCACATTTCTCATGAGATTACGATGTAGCTTGTTATTTGGACACCACAGGGCATTGGGCATCCTAAGAACTTGTGACTGTAAATGGTGACACTTCCGATTACTTGAAACTAATCATCTGTTCAAATTGCATAAAGAAATAATCAGAATTTCACTTTATAGATTACTCAAGAGCTTATCAGAAGTAAGAAGCGCAACTCACATTATTTATAAAAGGGACCATAAGACCACATAGTGCTGCATCACAGTGGATGTAAAACATATCCTCTGAATATCCACAATCTTTGAGTGTTTGAAGAATAATATCAAGATCATCACAAATTTCCTTTGAAGGTAGTTCCTACAATAAATAGGAATAAGTTGTAAGAGGACTAATTAGTACATAAAAGAAAAATAAAAACAATAGTTGTTAGGTAAGATAAATATATATACCATCATGACATTTATAATTGCTGGTTTGTCCTTATGCTGAAGCAATTTTGCTCTTAAATCAACAATCCATCTCCCCATTTATGATGTGCGATTGTTTCGAACTATTCTATACATTCTTGCAAATGAAGATTAGCAGAGAGTCTTTTTGACGCATATAGTATTCCTTCAGGCAGTAGCTCTCTCCTGCGTAAATAATATTAAGAAAATTTAAGAGTATTGAAATAATATAATTTATTTTATTATATATATTCCGTTTAATATATATCAACTTACCCTAACAAAATACCATGAGATTGCCTTTCAAAGGCCACCATTGGTAACATAGCCCCAATATTGATCTTTTTCAATTTCCCATAGTTGTGCAAACCAATCCAAAACTGCTATTTCAAAGTCTTTTGAGTGAAAATCGACAGTTGTTCGACGAAAGGATCACCACAATTATTTAGGTGAAACTGCAAAAGTGGTGCTAAAGTTGCATAGTGATCATAGCATATGTTCACTGATAACCCTGATAAAAATAAGAAGAAAAGAGATGATTTATTCGGCTCGTTTAGTGGGTTAGCTAGTGGGAAAGAGTAGTAATTAGGGGCACTAAAAAATGGGTTAGTGGGAAAGAGTACTAATAAGAGGTACTAAAAGAAGTTACCTAAATGAAAATTGACTCGTTGAGTAAGTGTGTCTAAATACTCAACCAAGATAGTGTCCAAGGAGAGACCATCATTCCTCGAGCCAGGCTCCATCACAGCAAGTTGCAAGTTCTTCCTTGGCCCTGCAGCTGGTGCCACCTTCTGTTTTTGTTGTCCCTGTTCTTAAATGAACTTGGCCGCGCTAACCCTCTGGTTGTTATGGCCGTTGGTTCAAAATCCTGTCAAGTATATCATAATCCAGTTAGATATATATATATATATATATATATATATATATATATATATATATATATATATATATATATATATATATATAATTAAGTAAATAAAAATACATTCTGTCTAACGATATGAACTTTTAAACAAGGAGATGGCACACAATTCAACAACTTTGATTCTCGCATCTAGCTAGCAATAATTCAATGGAAGTCAAAATGTAGTGAGTTGGGTAAGAAGAAGATATATATATATATATAGTGATAACATGAATAGTACGTACCATTTCAAAAGAGAGGCTACCCATTCTGGTGAAGCAGAAAATGAAGTTTTTGGTTTACTTAGAATGGAGAACCAATCGCTGACTGAATTTTGTTATTTGTTTGCTTAGAATGGAGAACCAATGAATTGCAGACTGAATTTTGTTCATATGTCTGGGGGTACTTATATATAGGTCTAAAAAATCAGCAGCCAGCACCAACCATTTCTTTCCTTCTTCTTCCCCTCTTTTTCCTCTTAGTTTCTTCAATATATATATATATCCCACTTGTTCCTTCTAAAGTTCCATTTAAGTGTATATATATATTATTGCAAATGAACTTTTCCACCATGTGGACTTGACCCCGTGTTAGAAAGTGACTACTCAACTCACCAGCCAATATTACTATCAATGGGTTGGTGAGAATCCAAATAAACATGCAAATAAAGACTAGTCCCAAAAGTCGAGTGTGTAAACAATTCATTCTTTCCATTATCTAACTACAACCATTAATAAAATGCCAATTCTCTATATATCAGCTAAAATGGTTTTGCTAAGTAGAAGACTGGATGGAGGTGGTAACCGTGATTATTTTGATATTTCCAACTCTTAATTGGTCAAATATGTCCTTAAATTAAATAAAATTCTTCATTAATAGTTTGGTATAAAATATTTTGCTTGCTAATATTTTAGTCTAAATGTCCTTGTTGTTGGCTAGCTTAATTCGTAATGCCTTGGTCATATTTTTGGATCGAAAAATGCTTTTTCCCTAATATCATATTTTTTAAACTCATTATTTTCTAATAAGAATATTATAGTCCATCAATAATTTTTTTTTGGTTTAAAATAAACCAATATAAAATTATGATTTCTAAAATAAAACTTAAAACATTTAAATTATTAATTATTAAAAATATTTTTAAAACTAAAGCCAAATTCAAGTTTTAAAGAAAGAAAAAACATAAAAAAAATAAAAAAAATAAAAAAAATAAAAAAAATAAAAAAAATAAAAAAAATAAAAAAAATAAAAAAAATAAAAAAAATAAAAAAAATAAAAAATATCTTTAAAATATCATCCAATAGAGTTATTATTAATCTTTTTTTTTTTCATTTTAACTTTATAATCAAGAAATATATTGGCAAATGTTTATCCTACTTCAATTTGAGCAATATTAAGAAATAAAAATTAATTATATGTTACTATGATTTATATATATACATACATATATATATATATATATATATATATATATATATATATATATATATATATATATGACCTATAATATCGCTTAAAAGGTGCACATGATTTACTCTATTTTAATTGATAAACGAGATTAAGAAGAAAGAAGATTAATTCTCAATCTTTATTAGTTAAAGAAATTTCAAAGAAAAAATTAAGAAAAGAATTCTTTAAAAAAACAATACTTTATTAGAAAATGTGTTAAAAAGAAAAAAAATATTCTTTTTTTAAAAAAGGAGCATTTTTATTCAAAAGTAATGTGAAGGGTATTTTTGGACCAAATTATTAACAAAAGAAAATTTACTTTGGGTCAAAATATTACCGAAAGGAGTTATTTTTTGAACCAAACTATTAATAGGGGATATTTGTTTCTTAATTTCACATAATTTAAAGACATTTTGATCATTTTCACTAATTTTGTATAAAAGATAGACATGTTTAACATGTACAAGAGTACATCGACATTTCCCGTAACAAATATGATATTTTGTATGTACAACCGGTGGCATGGAAGCGACAAGCATTAAAACTCACATCCTCAGCTAAGAATATAAAATACCTAATTTATTGAGCTACACAATAATTTATATCCAAAAATATCACTTTATACAATATATATTCTTTATGTTTATTTTACCTTTTTAATTATATATACATATTTAATAAAATTTTTCGATAGAAAAAGATCACACACACCAATACAGCCAATAAATCCGCCCCAATATACAACTATGTACATTTATTTTCATGAACAAAGTTACTGACACAATTCCTTTTTCTTTTATTTTTTGCTCATTCATTACTCAACATCATTAATCAACTTTTGCGCTGTTACTAAATGTTTTCTTTCACAAGATTTATTTGTTCTGTACGTAGAGGTCCACTATACACAATGGAAAAGGCGAAAAATAGTGCATTTAAGAAAACTCAAAAGGAGTTATAAATAATTCCCTCATAAAGTTATTTTTTATTGTTTTTATTGTTTATTATTTTATAATTTAAAGTTATTAAATTATTGATATTACTCGTAAAGTTATTTAACTATTGATGTTTCACTTATAAAGTCACTCAACTAATTATATAATTTTTCTAATATAAATTTTTTTTTATTTTAACCCAAATTTATAAGAAACAAAATCTATTCATTTTAATCATTTTAGTAACCTCGCCCACTTGTCCTCGACCCCTAAATTTTAATATTCTTTCTATTCTTATTTTGATATATTTTATTTTTTAAAATGCTAGCCTCGATTAGCAAAGATGAATAATGTATCTGATATTTTGTTGCTTTAATTATAAGAGATTGTTATTTAAGAAATAGAATGAAAATTTAAACCGAATTACTTAAATTTAAAAAGAAAGAAGTATTCTTTATAAAAAGAAAATGACAAATGTCAAAAATGCATTCTTGTAAAGGGTCGGGTCAAGTGGAGCGATTTAAAAAAATAGTTAAAGTGAGTAGTTTTTTGTTTCTTATAAATTTGAGTTAAAGTAAAAATTAAATTAAAAAAATTATCTAACTCGATTGAGTGATTTTGTGAGTGAAATATCAATAATTAAGTGATTTTATAAGTAAATCACTGACTTTTAAGTTATAAAATAAAGAAAAATGATTTTTCGAGGAATCATTTAGAGAAATTACTGAAAAACTCAAAGTTGAGATAAGAGAGGAAAAATTTATTGTTTAAAATTGGAGGATGCATTTAATTTTTGGAAAAAAGTTAAAGAAGAGATTTTGATTTTTAATTATCCAGTAGAAAAAGTGTAGTAATATTTTGGTTTCACCAGAATCCAAACAAGTAGAATATACTCACTCTACTCACAAATATAATGTGAATAAATAAATATATAGAAAAAGAGAAAAACCAATAAAGTTTTTAACTGAAGATTTGAGAATTGCTGGGTTGACAAATACAATAGTCAACCTTAGAATTAGTCGTCTTAACTTTTTGTTCATAATGCGGATTATGATTTAAAAATGTTAATCATATGGAGGTGTGAATTTTAGTTTTGGGACTTATATACAAAGATTAGACTTTTATAGTGAGTGACCTTATATGTAGCCCCACCAATTTGACACTAGACCATATGGAAAATGCTAATTTCAAAATAGCCTCATTATAGGAATCCCTATTTAAGGTAGAGCTAAAATTTAGTTAAGAAAATTAAAGACCTAAGTTATAGAATTCAGACATATGGATTTGAAGTTATGCTTGTTAAAGCCAACCTTCAAACGACTTGAAAGCATACATTATTATACTTGTGTCCGTGCCGAAGACGGATTGTGTTCTCTCCTCGTTAATATCTAATAAAAATAAGAAAGCGGTATCATAAAGCTGACTAAATATTAATATTAACATAAATTATTTGTAGTCAGATAAAATTGGATTCATCAATTTTCTTTGTCCAGGCCTTCTTTCTATCATTCCCCGGCCAAAGAAAGAGACGCTATTGACACCCAATTTTGGTCATCCACGGTTTTTAATAATTATTCAAGATTCTTTGATCTCAAACGGAGTAGAATAATTGTTCACTAAATAAATAATATATTTATGAATTTTGCCATTTTTATTTGGAAAAGTACACTAACATATATATCTTCATAATTTTACAAATAACCGACTCCAAATTGCAAAGAATTATTTTTGTATTAGACACCATGTTCAAATGGAGGTTTGATATGTAGATAAATATTTAGTAATCCAATACATACCCTAAAGATGCAAGAGTTCTTGCAAAATCAACTGTTGGTTTTTCTATTTTGCCTTTCAAAGTGTTGGTTTTTCTATTTTGCCTTTCCATGTTGCGAAGATAGGAAAGTTGTTTCCAAAAGACTTCGCCAAGTAGTTATCTAACATTTATTATTCAATTTAATATGCAATCTTTAGTAGGAAGGTTGTTTCCAAAAGACCCTTGGCTTAAGTAAGACATATTCCAATATTTATTATTCAATTTAATATACGCTCTTTTCTGCTTGTTTCTCATAGATCTCGATGACCATTATTCGTAGAAACACACAACTCGAAAAATCATTTATGATTTAATAATGTCGTAACAAAGTTTAGAAATTACCAGCTACGTATAATGCAAAGGCTTCTTTTTCCTCTTTGAGAAACATTGACTTTTAAGAACCTTGTGCATACATTCAAATTTGTGAAAACATTATACCTTCCAACCGGAAATAATCCCATAACCAATTTCTTGAACACAACCATAAATAAGGCGCATATAGTCCGCTAATGTCAAGCAAGAGAAATAAGTAATATACTTTTGGATTATTGGCCGAAAGAGGAGTATGTTGTGTTAGGAAAATAATTCAACATATTAAAAAGAAATATTATTTTCTAATATCTGCTATTATTATTGTAACAAACAATTTGAATTCCTACTTTCCGAATTGAATTTCGCTATTGAATGACTATTATTATGAGATAATCGCTTCCCTTACAAACTACCATTTTGACCCACTGCAAAAATAATCATTACCTCTTATGTACAATTTTATTTCCCTTTTATTGTCATTTATTTGGAGCGCACTTGCTCACAACCTCACTCTTATAAGATGATTTTCTTGTACCTATTTAGAACATAAGTTCCAAAAAGTTGTACTATTAAGAAAGTTGATGTTAGATTAAAAAAAAATCACAGGATAAAGATCAACTTGAAGAGAATATACGTTGAAAATATTTGTGTATTATGAAGCTCCTTACACCATGTAAGTAATTAAGGGTCCTCCTCCAAAAGGTTAGTTAATATTTCTAAAGATTATACGTCTGGAAGTTGCAATGAATTGAATGTCTATCTTAGGTTTAGCAACTTGTACATGTTCCAACCTCAACATGAAAACTTTTGAGGTGTTCAAGAAGTTTTAATAAAGAACCAACTTGGAAATACTATTGTTGCCTGTAGAGAAGGAAGGATCATAGGATGATTCAAACTTTCTATGTCAAGTATTCCGAGAATGCATGTCTTGACTCTACTTATATTTAAGTTAAAAAAATATCGATGACATAATTATAATTACGCTTTGTTTCATGAGCACAACAATTAGAAAATCTTTAAACAAGTCAAAAAAGTCAAAATTAACTTGCTTCACTTGCAATTATTTTTCAAAAAATAAAACAACGACTAGGCCACAAAGTATAGACAATGAATATTATCGTATGAAAAAGAGCTACTTGTTAACCTAGAGTAACTTGCGAATAGAAGAGCTTATCCCATCCATGAGTAAATATTTCATAAGAGTTTCATACACATCTCTCACACCACCAAACAACTATTTAACACTTGGGTTTGCCCTACACCTAGTTTGTACCTGATATATATGATAAAGTAACCTATAAGACTAACAAATTGTATCCTCGACCGAATAGCAAGGTTCAACACCCAAACTCTTTCGCCATTTAATCAAAGTAAGAATATTTAGGCATCTATTTTCTTGAAGTGTTCCATAAGAATATTTAGTAGCATCTATTTTGAAGTGTTCCATACAGTTATCTATAGTAAAGTCTAATTTTTCTAATCTTAATCTATTTTTTTCTTAAGCACACATGAAGGCCATGAAATATAAAGCACATCCATTTAACATTATAGCTAACCATAACATCAAAACCAAAAATACATAAATAACCTCTATAATCGAAGCGTGTTTTTTTCATGATTCTGGCAATTTTCACTTTTAGAGATTTGTGAATCAAAAATTTCGCACCATTATATTCCAACTAAATAAATCATAAATGTTCGGTAATTCATGTATTAAGAAATTAAAATCCACAAATTATGATAGCTGAAATATGTAAACAGAGAGACTTAAAAGATTATAATCAAGAATAAGAAATGAACGATCAGATAATCTTTTGGAAGCCAGAGAAAGAAAAAGAGCCTATGACTATTTATTTCTTCCAAGAAGAAATCATGTGTTAACTAACAAAACAAAATAAATAAATACATAAATTACAATAAATAGAGAAAATATAATTTTCATTTACCATTGATGCATTCCATAACCTTGAATTCACAAGAAATAGAAATTGGTTCCCAAACGCGCGGTACAGCATGACCAACAAAGATAAGGCTCACACTGCTTTGTAGCGAAGAAATTGAATGTCACCGATTGACCCATTGCAATATTAAGGCTCATTCATTATTTATATACAAGGATAAAATTGTATTTCACCGCTGAACCCACTGTAAATTAACAAATGCATAATTGAAAAGTTGAATAAACACAAAGAAGCTATCCATTTACTCCGTTTTTTCTCATGCAAGGAACGCAGTTAAAGATGAAATCCAATAAAAAACCCAAAAGCAACCGACACAAGCAAAATCAAGAAGAAAACAATGAACAAAAAGAAAGAGGAGAAGAAGCACCTATCAAAGAAAAATGAAAAAGATGAAGAAAAGCAGAATGAGAGAGGTAGTGAGAAATGAACAACTAAATCTAAGCAAGTGCCTAATGGAAGACATAATGAATTAAAAGGACACGTGTTTAGGAGGTAGGAACACAATGAATCACCAATTTATCCATAAAAGTAATTGATATTTACTAATTCACCCTTCGTCATACCTAAATTACCACTTATTACAGGTAGAGAATATAACTAAATTTTTCATTTTCTCCAATAAACTTTCATAGGTTAACTGAGCTGATAGAATGGGAATAATTAAATAGAACTTTTCTGCTTTTTTTTCTAGATTTTTTCAAGAGCAACATATTGAGAACCATCAAGCAAAAGGTCTCCTATTGTGTGTCTCCATAGAAAGTCAATGCCATGATCATCATTCTTGTTCTCTCATACTGTTACAGTTGATCTTTCAGGTTATGTGCTATATTCTATTTTCATATCCTATTTTATTGTATCTACTATAGCTTCCACAACCATTTAGTAATATAACTAACCATATAACATTAGAAGAAAAAGGTGCTTGCCAATTCTTGAGTTGATGCGCATTGAGTCCTTTTTTCCCCACCTTGAGCAAGCTTGTCACCATATTCCAACTAAATGAATAACAACTTATCGACGATGTTTTGTTTTGAAAAATTTATTCACAAATATACAACAAGATAGAATATATAAACAGATAAACCTACAGTAATTAGAACAAGAAAGTTAGGCAAAGAATAGAAACAATAATAAGAAATCAACAACAACGTATGTTTTGAAGCCGCAGATATAGAAAGAGCTACGCATATAAATTTCTTCAAGCAAGAAAATAATGCTTTCACCAACAACTGATACAAATAAGTAACTTCATTCCCTATTGATGCCTTTCTAGGCCGAGTTCACAAGGAAATCAAATGGGTTTCATCAAATAATGTAAAAATGTCAAATCGCACAAACCCGCGCGTTTCATAAGAGACGTACTTGCCGGGGCGTAGGGCCGTTGGATTTTATCGTATAACCCTAACAAGAAGCTCATAAAATTGGTCACCAACCTCAAGAAGAATGTCGTCATAAACCAATTTGGTTTCTCTTTTTTTAAATTAAAAAAGGAAAAGAGTCACTCAGACTTTCATCAAACACCTCAGCTACAACTTCAACTCGTTATTTTAATTCTTTACCAATGTAAACTTTTTAACCCCAAAATCAAAAGAAATATAACCAAGCTAATGGAATAATTCTAAACTTACTCTGTATCGAGTTTTTTAACTCCAAAATCAATGTAAATAATATGATCAAATTAATTATGAAATAAGAAAATCAACCAAACTATGAAAAAATTTCTATGGATTCATACATACTATACGGACTAAATTCTTAATTATTGTTCAGTCCAAACTAATCAGTTTGTAGGTTCAGCCACCAAGAATGCTAAGCTGCAACAACGAAAATCCCAGGAGTGTGCTTCAATGAAACATTTCCACAAACAAATAAAGGGAGCAAAAGGCGAGTGTAATTACTTTTTGCTTTCTTTCACAAAGCCTACTTGGTTATTCCAAAACACAAGAACATACCATACATGAAAATGAGAGAAAATAAAAGCGAAAAATCCGACTAAGCAAAAGGGGAAACAAGTTGTCCCTTTGTAATCTCCAATTTAAATCAAGTATCATTTGAATGTCATAAGAGAAAACATGCAGCTCATATTTGGGGAAGTTAAGAAAGCTATAGAAGAGCAAGCTACAGAAAACATCTAATAAATAATATCACCTTTGGACGAAGTATTATGCAACACAAACCGAAGAGCAAGACGAATCAAACCGAAACAACAAACAATCGTAAGGAGATAATGAAATAGATAAAAGCACAGTTAAAAACAGGACTTGATAACATAGTTTTGCCTCCATTTTCTATATAAATTTCTTCAAGCAAGAAAATCATGCTTTCACCAACAAAACCGATACAAATAAGTAATTTCATTCCCCATTGATGCCTTTCTATACGATGAGTTCACAAGAAATCAAAATGGATTTCCATCAGATAATGCGAAAACTAATTAATTTTACAATCCGTATAAAAAATCATCACGCCTCTTAGAATCATCTTAAAGAAATGAACAAAATCAAACCAGAAGAAAATGAGGAAGAGAAGTACGGCTAGTGATGGAAATTACTTACAAAATGTTGAAGACGAAGACAAATAATCAATCAAGTTTAACACGGCAAGATAAAGCCCTGCATCGATATTGGTACAACACGTGTTCAATGTCGAAATTAAGAATTGAAAGCAAATACCAAAAATACCCATAAAAAGTAATATTATTTCAAAAGTAACCTTCGCTGCTCTATGAAAGTTTCACTTATTATATAGTAGAAATTATCATACTTTGTGTAACTTACACAAGGTATAAAGATGTAACGTACGCAGATTCACTCTGCTCAGGCATAATATAGAAATTAGATGCACATATATGCTTCAATTATATAATATAATATATTGATACACATATGCATAATATAATATATATAGTATATGATATCTAATATATACTATATCAATACTCTTTATGTCTAAAAGAAAAATTTATGGATGTTGAATAAGAGGATATGAATAATATTTTTTTAAATAAAATATAATAATACATATTAAGTATATAGTGTTTAGTAAATATATAATAATACATATTTAGTATATAATATATTTTTATGCTAGAATTTGAACTTGTGATGTTCCTTTGATATGTGATTTATGTGTGCTATGTGGTGATATCACATCAAAGCCTAGTAAAATATAAATGTAAATGTTATTGATGATTACCATTAAAAGGTAGGAACTAATATCTTCCATATTTAACCCACTTTCTGAAATTATAGAATCAGTAATTACTTATGTCATTTGCTAGAAACAATACCATATTTAAATTGCTTATTTTTTTGATTTATAAAGTAGTACTATTGTGGAACATGTAATTTGTAGTGGCCAATATAAATTTTTATAATACTATTTTTTAAAAAATTGTATTTACGTAACCTTATGATACCATCCTATTATAGACTAACGTTTGCTTCACACAACTGGAATTTGCAAAACTTAAAAGAAAACGGGTATTACAAAGTTCCAAAGTATGATAGAACCATAACTGTACATAAGGGAAAAAGTGAAACATACAATTAGCTATTTCAAATAATTGCAAAATAATAATAAACCATAAAAATTGGAAGAAATATTGCAGTATAAAAATCAACTATCAAAATGCCCTTTTAAACCGTAACTCAAGAAAAAGGAGGTGAAGCAGACAAACTTTTGTATGAAGTTTGTTAATACTGACCATAAGTAATAATTTGAACAAACTAAATGTAATTTTATTTTATTTTTAAATTTAAAAAAGGTTACAATTATGTCGGCCAGTAGTACACCACTTTCAATGTGGGAAATGAAAATGAAATCATAAAGAATTAATAAATGTCATCTCTATGGAAGACAACTAAACAAATTAGAGCTCTAAATTTGCAATTTCAAGTTGCTTTTCTTGTCCCTTCTAAGGATTTATGCAGTCAACTTATGATAAGAGCATGCACAATTTTGAGCACCAATATCATCTGCAACACAAGGAGGCTCCACTCCACCACCTTGATACCATTGTTTTCTTTGTTGCACTAGTTCATTGACGAAATTGTCAAGATTGGGTGATGCCTGGCATCACAATAACATGTGCCATATCTTTGACACATGAAAGTTGCCAACGACGAATGAATTCATGGTCACGGGCCTTTCAAGCACACAACTATGATGCTAAGCTTATTAAGCATGACACTTATTCCTGCTTGTTGTAGACGATCTTTCAAATAGTTGGCATTGTCGAGACATCTTTTAACATCTTTTTGCAGGCCAATTTGACCTTTAGCGCTCAAACTATACCATAAGAAAATTGAGTTAAACTGCTACGGCTACCGTAATGTAATCCGCTGCAAGCAATGTAATTCACATTTCTTTGGCGAGATTATTGATGTAGCTTTTCTTGTTATTTGACACCATTGCAGCATTGGGCATCCTAAGAACTTGTGACCGTAATGGTGACACTTCGATTGGCTTGAAACTAATCATCTATTCAAATTGCATAAAAATAAATTTAATTTCACTTATATATTACTCAAAAGTTTATCGTATAAGAAGCGTTTAACTCACATTATTTATAAAAGGGATCATAAGACCACATAGTGCTGCATCACAATGGATGTAAAACATATCCTCTGAATATCCACAATCTTTGAGTGTTTGAAGAATAATATCAAGATCATCAACAGCTCCTTTGAAGGTAGTTCCTACAATTTATAGGAATAAGTTGTAAGAGGACTAATTAGCACATAAAAGAAAAAGAAAAACAATAGTTGTTAGGGTATAAATATATATACCAATTGTGACATTTATAATTGGCCGGGTTTGTCCTTGTCTCCGAAGCAATTTTGCTCTTAAATCCGAATAATCCATTCCCCATTTAGTGATGTGTTGATTGTTTCTTAACCATTCTGGATACATTCTTGCAGCTTGAAGACAAAACAGTAATGAGAGTCTTTTTGACGCATATAGTATTCCTTCCCCGTGTAGTAGCTCTCTCCTGCGTAAATAATATTAAGAAAATTTAAGAGCATTGAAACAATATACTTATTTTATCATATATATTCCTGTTTAATATATATCAACTTACCCTATCAAAATACCATGGAGATTTCCTTCGGTGCCACCATTGGTAACATAGCCCCAATATTGATCTTTTCAATTTCCCGGCTAATTGTGCAAACGCAACCAATTCAAAACTGCCGCTTTCAAAGTCTTTGAGTGAAAATCGACAAGTTCTCTGAATGAATGGATCACCACAATTGTTTAGGTGAAACCCAAAAGTGGTGCTAAAGTTGCATAGTGATCATATGTTCACCGGATAACCTGAGAAAAATAATAAGAAGAAAAAGTTAAATTTAGTCATCCCATGATTGAGTGGGTTAGCTATTAGGAAAGAGTAGTAATTAGAGGTACTAAAGTGTTACCTAAATGAAAATTGACTTCGTTGGGTGCGTATCTAACACTGACCAAGATAGTGTCCAAGGAGGCCATCAGTTTTCAAGCCAGGCTCCATTACAGCAAGTTGCAAGTTCTTCCTTGGCCCCGCAACTGGTGCCACCTTCTGTTTCTTGTTGTCCCCATTCTGAAACAAACTTACGCGCTAAACCTCTCGGTGTTAAGGCCGATGGTTCAAAGTCCTATCATAATTTAGTTACGTTAGAGATATAATTAAGTAAATAAAATTGTGAATTTGATAAGAAGAAATTGTGGAGATGTTTGTGCATGTAGCATGAACAGTACGTACCATCATTTCTAGTGAGAGGCCACCCATTCTCGTGAAGCACAAATTATGTTTTTTGTTTGCTTAGAATGGAAAAACAATTGCTGACTGAATTTTGTTCATATGTTTGGGGTACTTATATAGCTCCTTTCCAAAACACCAACCACCCTTTTCCTTCCTTTTCCCTCTTTTTCCTCTCTTAGTTTCTTTATTTTATCCCACTTGGCCTTTTTTAAAGTTCCAATTTAGTAGGTTGCAAATAAACTTCCTATATATGTGGTTTTGACCCCGTGTTAATTAGAAAGCATTTTACTCAACTTTGGTCAGCCAATATAATAATCTATTATCAGTGGGTAGGTGAGATTAATAAGACGCCTAATCAAAACAAACATGTAAATATGGTTCCAAAACACAAGCGTGTTAATAATTTATTCCTTCTTTAGAATTATACTCATGCTAATAGCAGCCATTGTCTACCCACAACCAATAAAATGTTACAGTAACTTTTTCTCTGAATGGAAAGTCCACTATATAGAATGAAAAAGAGAAAAAATATCTTGATATGAAAAGAAAAAAAAAAGGCAAAGTATGGCAGGTAAAATATACATTTTAAAAACTCAACGAAAACATTTTTTATTTAGAAAAAATAAGTTTAATTTTTAAAGCAGTTAAAAGAAAAATAATAGAAAAATGTAATAGTAGCAAACTTTTTAAACTGGTGTACCAATATTTTGTAGGTATTGAGATGCTCTAACTCCCACGGCAGTCAACAGTGAGATTCACAATGGCGATAGTCCTCCATTTCATGATTTTTTTTCCCAATATAATCACCTATCAACCAACCAAAAGGAGGGGCCGTGCCAACTCTATACAAAAAGTAGATGAATAGTCATCTATAAGGGGGAGGATAACTGGCCTAAAGATGCCAATTATCCTATACAAAGAATTAACTAATAAAGAAGTTGGTTTTGTCATATCTTATTTTAATACTAGGCATTTGACATTTACCGAAGATATAAGAGCCTTTAGCCTCACCAGGCCGATTCCTATAATTACAACATTAAAAGGATTCACCCTTCTTAAAAGCATTTTTTGCTAAAGCATCAGCACAAGATTTGCTTCCCCTATAACAAGCAGGCAGTATCGCATTTGCTTGGGCCAAAATTTGCTTAATTTCTTTAGTAATGGTATACAGGTTCTGATTGGTATTCGAACTTCTATTGATAATGTCCTTAATAATGACAGAATCCATTTTGTTTCGACACATTATTGAGGCATGACAATATGTTGGCAACCGATAGGATCCTCGTCTTTACATATAATTATGATTAATAAAACTTATCAATTTATCATAATCTCCACTCTTATGGAGTGACAATATTGGAGCAGCTTATCTTTCAATCAACCCGGTGTTTTTGCACACAAAGCATGTTGAGATAGACTATTATTTTGTGTATGACAAGGTACGTAGCACGTAAGGATCTCACAGTCCAGTTCTTATGGTCAAAGGATGAGCTAAGCTGACTTCACCAAACCACTAACCACCTCTAGGTTGAGTTGTTATGGTCCAAGCTGAAGGTGTCTTCGCCACTATCAGCTTGTGCGGGGAGTATTGAGACACTTCAAGATGAATCCGAGTGTAACAAGAATTCCGGAGATAACGGCTAGGCACTATAATATTTAATTAGTCTCCTTGTGTAATTGTATCTCTACCCTTGCTTGTATCTATAAATATAGGGTTGTTTGTATTCCAGTTAATGTGAATAATTAACATAACAATCATGTTGCTTCTGCCTCTGCATATAATATTTAATCTAAAAGTAGGCATTTCGTCATAAGATTTGAGGCTCAAATTTGAAATTTTGATTTGAAATGATCACGTGAATAAAACTTTAACTTCAATTCAAATCTTAAATTCCGCGTTAGGCAGGATTTCAAATTCTTCCTTGCTGTGATTTTAGTTTTTTAAAATGTAAAACTTGACCTATAAGTTTATATTATGCAAAAAAAAAAAATCATCATTTTAAAATTTTCAAAAAAGACTCATGCTTGATGTGAATCAATTGTATGTACAATGTGGAAGGATTATATTAAACAATATCTAGTTAATATTGTTGTTGATTTCTTGGATCAATAGATCTTTGTGAAATTATGTGTATTTGAAAATTTATAATAACATATAATTGCAAGCATTTATTTGCTCTTGATGATAGTGTTGACTATGACCCTTATTCACCCAAAGGCCAATGGCCTAATCCCATTCTCCTTTGATTTCCAATCCTATTTGGAATTGGATTTAGATTTTTATTCCTATTTTACAGCTGGTCTTGGTTTTAAGAGAAAGCACCATTCATTATCTATAAATATAGGAACTTTGAAGAAGTATTCGTGGCTCATTCATACTTGTCTTTGAAAGATTTCAAGACATAAGAGTAATTTTTAAGGGAGCTTCCACCAAGAGAGAAGAGAAAAGAAAAGGATTTTTTTGCCTATAATTTACTCTCAACCAGCCACCTTCAAATCAAGTTCTCCGATTCGTTCCCCCGATGGATCAATGAAATTTTGACTAAGTGTTCATCATCTCTAGCTTCTTTTATTTGAACGATGAAGATCGAATGTGGAGGTCCGCAGTATCTATTTTTGAGTCCCGAACAACAGCTCAATTTTGAGTGATTTCTCTTGATTTATTTTTGTTGGTGTTGCTATAGCGTCTCCGCGTTTGGCATTTGTTATAACCCTTTGAAGAACTTTGTTACCGTCTTATTATTATATTAAAGCAATTTGGTCATTGTGATCCTCGCGGATTGCCTTCAATTTGAAGGGTTTTTCACATTAAATTTGGTGCTCTCTTTATTTTTTATTTTTCGAGTTTGCTTCCTTCCGTCATAACAAGTGGTATCAGAGCGTTGGTTATTTATCAAGAATTTTTTTATGAAGGCGAATATGAGCAGGATGGTATATCTAAATGGGAGTAATTACAATATATGAAAAAACAAAATGAAAGATCTACTGTTTCTAAAGAAGATGCATCTTCGTTCACACGCTCGCAAATTCGAATCTATTACCGATAAAATTGAAATTTCAAGCACAAGTATGTGGATATATACATACTGGGTTGAAGACAATGTTTGCAACCATATTTATAAATGAGACACATGCTAGATCATTGTGGAAAAGTTGGAGACACTTTACGCTCAAGAGCCAACAATAAGAAGTTATTCTATAAAGTAATTGATGACACTTAAATATATGAGGGAAGTCCTATTCTTGATCATATAAATAATTTTTTTAAGGTGTCCTTTGATCAACCTGCTCCTGAATGAATGTCAATTTCAAGATGCGACCCTTGGCTTCTCAATTACTCTACCATTCTTAAAACTTTCATGCTTTCTTAATAAATTCAAATCTCAACAGAAGGGGTGACCATGGAATATGCCAATAGTGGTGTTTTGAATGGGAAGAATTAATAAGAAAATCTCGTGGCTCATCTTCATATTCAGATGTATTATTTACAAATGACTGGGGAGAGATAAAACAAGAGGTTCGATATAGGAGGTAAAAGTGTATAAAATCAAGGTCCAGGTATCAAAATTATTCATGCAAGAATTGTTGCAAGAAAGGACATATTAAAAGGTTCCGCAACAAGACGAAGCAAGATATTGCCGAAGGAAAGAAATGTAAGGAAAATAATGCAAACAATGTTGTTGTTATTGTTCGAAATGACCTTCTTTTGTTTCAGATAAAAACGCCTCACTCGATAGTGCTGATTCTCGGGGAGCTATGTCTCATATCACACCAAGAAAGATTTTTTTTTATTTTATACCTTGTTAACCCCGGTGTATTAAAGATGGAAAATGCTGGTGAGTTTAAGGTGTTTGGCGCACGATTTATTTGAAGACTAATATTGATACAACATTAATTCTTCGTAATGCCAAGCATGCTCCGCATATTCTTAGTAAACTTGATCTCGTAGGACAACTAGATGATGAATGCTAACATAATGACTATTTAATGGCCAATGAAAGCTCACTAATAGTTCATTAGTTGTAGCTCAGAGGAAGAAGTATTTCAATTTATATGTGACACAAGGATCAATCCTTAGTGACTCAATAAATATGGTGGAAAGTGATACTTTATCAAAATTATGGCATAACAAGCTAAGTCATATATATGAGTGAGAGAGGGATTACATCTTTGGCTAAGAAGAATTTGCTCGCTAGTATGACACAAGCGCAGGTGAAAAGATGTGTTTATTGCTTAACCAGAAAACAAAAAGAGCTTCTTTTCATAATCATCCTCTTTCAAGAAAGCCTAAATAATTAGAGCTAGTACATTCTAACTTGTGTTGTCCTTCAAATCAAATTCTCTTACTCATTCTAACTTGTGTTGTCCTACATCGACGTGGGATTTGCCATCAGCAGAATTATAGAGTTTTTTATAGAGTTTCGGCGACGTTATGAAAACAGAATATTGTAGAGGAAGTTTGAAAGATATAAGTGGAAGATGAAAAGAAAAGTGGTTATACAGATAACGAAAAAGGGAAAACGTCATCCTTACCTTAGTAGTCGGTCACGGTTCTGGACCAATCACAATAGGGCACGTTAATGGAGCATTAAATTTGAGAAGACGTACATCCCATCGAAATGTCGGGAGACTTTTCTTCGTTTGCTTTCTCGCCAGCAAGAATTCTGAAACTTTTCCACTTTCACCTTACTCACAAAATCCTTTTTATCATCATATCTTAAGATATGTGTTATGTATTATAGCAGGCGCTAATGATAGCTAGAATGCACACTTGAGTTTCCTCCACCAACCCCACTAACTAAATAAGTAAAAATAGAACACCACATCTCCACTATAAATATCCATTATATCCTAAAATCTTTTCAAACAAAACATTCTTCCTAGTCTTATCTATATTTTCCCAGACTCTTTTTGCCTCTTCAATAGTTGGGGCCCTCAAATTCTTAACTGATCAAGACTACCATGGCTTCAGCTATATCTGAAACAATAACTAACTAACCTGACAACGTTAATATCACCGAAAAGATATACACACGAGTCCGTCTCGCCGTGAAATCTGATCTGTACCATATATACCAATTGTTTCACCAAATTCATGCATACCACAATTTCACTACGGTATAAAGCCACTGAGTCCTCCTTTAGCCGACTTTTTTCAAAGAAAAAAACCCTCTTCCTCTTTCTACGGCCCATCCGTACTTCTGCTCGAAGTCTCCCCACCCTTTTGCAGAATCCAAGAATATTATTACCACGGACCAAGGGTTCAAGCCCGTTCTTACAACGTTCGACCTTAAATTCCCTGTTGTGGAAGGACAGGCAGAGGAATTCCGATCCAAATATGATGACGGGAACGATAAATCTGATGTATTCATCGCGGGATATGCTTTCTTTTACGCGAATTATTCGTGCTTCTACGACAAACCGGGCTTCTATTTTGAGAGCCTTTACTTCAGGGAAAGTTATCGTAAGTTGGGAATGGGGAGATTGTTGTTTGGCACAGTTGCGTCCATTGCTGCGAACAACGGGTTCGTATCTGTGGAAGGAATAGTAGCAGTTTGGAATAAGAAGTCATGATTTTACAGATATGGGAGTTGAAATATTTGATGAGTTCAGGTATGGAAAGTTGCACGGTGAAAATCTCCAAAAGTATGCTGATAAGGAGAAAAATGATGGAGGAAACTGTTAAAACTATTTATTTTTTAACATATATTTACATATTGAAAAGTGTAACTTATCACCCCTATTTGTAATTTTGTAAAAGCAGAATGCAGCTAATTACATTCGTATTTGAATTTTAAATTGGTTATCATATTAAACTGCATCTATTTAATTTATATGATAGGCTTTTTTTAAAAGAAAATTCATATAAAAAAGAATTATTAATTTCTGTGAAGAAAACTTGAAGATGATCTCTTACATTTGGGAGTTAGTTTGAAATAATTGAATAAATATAATTTGGGCCAATTGCGTTTTAAATTTATGTGAAAAGTAATTATTTAAAAGTATAAGTTGGTTTGGTTGACATTCCTTACGTCATGTATTCATCAATCTTCACGATATATATCTCCCTCATAGAAATTCCATGCATCGAATAAATGGATAAGACAAGGGTCAAGTCACGCCCACAACATCAAGGCGATATTACCTAAATTAAAAAGAAAAAGTAAAACATTCTAGTAAAACATTATTTTTGAAAAAATATAAAAAAACCAATAAAAAATTAAAAATAGTTTAATTTTAATTATTTTTCTAAATTTGTATATTTAATAGTTTTTAATTTTCTAAATCTCGTACTCTCTTTTTAAGCCTGTGAAGATGAACAAAAAATTAAAATCAACTTTTAATAATTTATTTTAATGGTATATTTCTATTTTTAGTCCAATTCAAAATTGACTCAACTCTATTATTCTAAAAAAAAGATAATTAATTTTTTAACAAAATAATAAAGTTCAATTGTATATTTTATTTATATGAATTTTCAATTGTGTATTCTCTTTTTAGGCCTAAATCAATTAAGAAAACTTTGAGTCATGTTATTTTTATTCACATAAAAAAAATAATTTAACCCTAATAATGAAGTTGCAATTGTGTACTTGTTTCTTGTTAAGATGTAATAACTATTATTTCCTTTCGGGCCAAATCTAGAACAAGAAAAAAAACTCAATTAAAACTTATTTATTTTTAGTGAAATAAAAAATTTTGTAGCGTATCAATAAAGTTTCAACTATACAATTTTTATTATATTTTGTTTAGATAATGACAACTGCTTCAGCCATCTATATAAAAAAGTTAATTACAATTTCATAATTTTTAGCTAAATAATTTCTTTATTTGCTTAAAAAGTAGAGTTCCGAGTAAAAATTTATTTTTGCAATAGATTTGGTAAGGAAGGAGAGTTGTGTGCTTCCCAAGCAGATTCTTTTACAAAGTCAATTCACATGTTTGACCAGTCGTCCTTGCAGATGAGGAAGCTGGTATGAAGGCTTTGGGCCATACATTCTTTATTTTTTTTTAAAAACTATCCAATGTTTATTGACTTAGATTAGTGCTAAAAAATATACTGAATTTTTAACAAATACAGTAATTTTGATTTTCCTGTAAACAATGTTCCTTATTGAACTTTCATGCATGTTGGTAAACATGATCATCAAAGTTGATGGCTTAATTTAACTTTCACATTTCATGTAGGTAACAAGATGAGTGAATGAAAATGCTATAAGCATTTTTCTATGGAGACAAATCCTTCATTGCTGAAATTGTCAACATTTAGTTTTGGAAAATTGTTGATTTTAGTATATGGTTACATTTATATGATACTCTTTTTCATATTTTGCATGGTCCTAAAACGTGCAATGGCCTCCACTTGTTTCTTTTAAACATTTTCACACTAAAATAAAAAGTCAAAAAGAAGTTGTTGTGGAAGTCTTTGTCTCAATATAGATGGTGGACTACACCTATAATAAACTGTTGAGAATGACTTTCATAGGGCAAAGATTGGGATGGACTATATCCAAAGTGGATTCCCCTTTAACCAACACAGGAACTTCTTATCATAACAATATTTAGCAGCCGCCACGATCGGTCGAACGCAATACTTGAGTTTCCTCCACCAACCCCACTAACTAAAAGAAAGACCACATCTCCTAATTATAAATAGCCAGTACATCCTAAAATCTTTTCGAACAATATCCCAATTACAAAACATTCTTCCTACTTCAAGTTATTAACTAATCAACATGGCTCCAGCTATATCTGAAACAATAACCCCCAACTCCGACAACGTTACCATCACTGGAAAAATACACACAAGAGTCCGTCTCGCTACCAAATCTGATCTGCAATCTATATATATCAACTATTTTACCAAATTCATGCATACCACAATTTCACTCATTTATACAAAGCCACCGAGTCCTCCTTGGCCGACTTGCTTTTCAAAGAAAAAAACCCTCTTCCTCTTTTCTACGGGCCATCCGTACTTCTGCTCGAAGTCTCCCCCACCCCTTTTTCAGAATCCAAGAATATTATTAACACGGACGAAGGGTTCAAGCCCGTCCTTACAACGTTCGACCTTAAATTCCCGTTGTAGAAGCACAGGCAGAGGAATTCCGATCCAAATATGATGACGGGAACGATAAATCTGATGTATTCATCGCGGATATGCTTTTTATGCGAATTATTCGTGCTTCTACGACAAACCGAGCTTCTATTTCGAGAGCCTTTACTTCAGGGAAAGTTATCGTAAGTTGGGAATGGGGAGATTGTTGTTCGGCACAGTTTCGTCCATTGCTGCGAACAACGGGTTCGTATCTGTGGATGGAATAGTAGCAGTTTGGAATAAGAAATCCTATGATTTTTACATAGATATGGGAGTTGAAATATTTGATGAGTTCAGGTACGGAAAGTTGCACGGTGAAAATCTCCAAAAGTATGCTGATAAGGAGAAAAATGATGGAGGAAGCTGTTAATCAATTTATTTATTTATTTCTGATCGTGCAATTTATTAAATTCTTCTTACTATGTGTATTACATTTGTGTTTGAAAATTTATATTTTACGCCTTGATCATTTTAATTTTTAAGTGTGTTCCTTTTTAATTTATTCCATAAAGAATAATATATTTTCTATATTTCAGATCCATATCCTCTAGATTGTTTTTTTTTCCTCGTCGTTTACTACCAAACCCGGCTATAATCGACCTCAAAATAGACTTCCACCCCAAAAGAAAATCCCTATCAAGTCGCCTTCGAAAGCGAACAAGATTTTTTGCGACCTACAATTCAGATCTGTTTTAAATATTTTTAACAAAATCAACCTAATAAAATCGCCTTTTTACGATGATTTTGCTTTTTTTTAGTAATGTATTCGATAGGCCGATTTCTAATGTCAACTTCATTTTCCTGAGCAGTGCTTTTACACTGATTTTTCAATATGTCTTAATTTGTTATTTGCTGAGTGTTTGCCATGAATGATTTCTTGCCCAAAAAGCAAATAAAAGAAAACTTAAGAAAGTTAGTGGGAATAAAATCAGTGAATTAACACAATATTAAAACAGCCCAGCCCCTGATGGGAGCCAAAATATTTACTAAACAAAATTGTTAAAATAAATTTTATAAAGGAGATTTTGAACACGGGATATAGACTAAATTACCGATTCAAGTTTACTCTGAGATTATATTAACAATTAAAGTGTTTAATGTATGAAATATATGCAAGACAAACATAATATAGCGAGAAGTAAGGATTTTCCGATGATATCCTGATTAGATATTTGAGAGAAAGAAATTAATGGAGCTAATAATGCCAACAAGTAATGATAGTGTAATATACACAATATATATGAGATCAAGAAATTAATAGAGCCAGATTAATCGCTCATTCATTCCCTTGGCTTTTACAAATGACGAGCACTTATTTATATATTTTACATAGTACTACTACTAATCAAAATGACTACAATTGAACCTATATATAGTGGTAATCATGATATTCATGTCACATGTACGCCAACTATAAGTTTTTCACTATTACTTGCTCCTTGGTAACGACTTTGCCTACGTGTCACCTGGGCTATTTTTATCACGCCTTCAGCTCCCAGCAGTTGTCCCTAAATTTGAAGTCATAGTCAGCTTCTCGTTATTTCATTATTCAATTATCTCTATGTCTGAAAGCATTTAAATCATCTCTTACTGAAACCCCATAAATTTGCTTTAATTTTTCCTTAGTTGACTTGTCACGGCTTCATCCTTGACACCTCGGTGGCACATGGCACCGCATACCTCTTGCTACGTGTTTGAAATTATATTTTTTCTATACAATATTGAAATTATTTTTAACACTATTTAATTTAATATATTAAAATTTTTTTAATTTTTTTAATTTTTTTAATTTTTTTAATTTTTTTATTTTTTCATTATTTTAATTATATATCCTATAATACATTAATACTGGCTATTAATATATATAACTAATTTTAAGATTAAATTAAAATATAAAACACAAAAATTCAAATATAGAAAATATAAGTTACATTTTTGTTTTAAAAATATTTTATATATATATATATATATATATGTTAGTTTTCAATGTCTCCTCATTGATTGGATTTCCACTTATGGAACACGTTAACATGAAAGTTTATTCGTTTTCTGTCTTTCAATGTGAATATATGACCATTATTATAAAAATTATATTTCAATATTGACGACTTCATGCATTTTGACTTTTACACCTCATGTGATCCACAGAATTTTTATTCAGTTAATTCTGAAAGAATAATTTGTGTGATATTTTTCATATTTTTTAGTCAAACTGTGCTTGGTGAATCTCCGTCTTAATTTAGATGGCGGAATACTTCAATTACATGTACATAGGAATATGTGGGCATGATATAATATAGTATGATATTTAAAATTTAATTTTTTATTTTAAAAAATATTATATTATTACCATATTAAATTAATTCAGTATGATTTCGTATTTTAAAATTTGATTTTGGTACAAGAAATCGATAATCATAATTTATCTACCACTTACATATACTCATACAATTGTAGACTATGACTTCGGCCTTTCAAGAAAAGTCACAATTATATCATACTAACATCTTATACATGTAAATATATTGAGAAGATAAACATGCCCCTTCCTTCTTGAATCTATTACACAAAAATATTTTAAATCAAGATAGAAAGAATGGAAGTTCCGATGTCTAAATAATCTAGGTTTGTACTAATACTATTTCTTATATATTTTCTAGTATAATAATAAAAATATGTATGAATTATATATGTACCTATATACTTCGGTATGGTATTCCGCACTTTGGTATTTTTTTAATAAATACTCAAATATCATACCAATACCAAATATTTTTAAAATCATACCAAATACCATATCACATACCATAATGTCAAAACCACGACATCAAAATTTCAATTTCTGCATATAACATACCTATGCTCAACCCTAGTGGGAGAGCCACATTGAAGCAAGTGATTTATATACTTCTATTCCATTTTTATTGTTATGATAAAATTTTGTACACTCATTAAGCAAAAAATTAATAGGATGACAATTATTCGACTAATATAGCCTTATTAGTTTTTGAAAACATACAATAATAATTTTTTGGGATTTTAAAATTGCTTTAAGTACTAAGGGTAATATTAAAAAAATATGGTCAATTATCTCTTGTATTTTGAATCAACTAATTTTTATATATACCTAAAAATTAAATGAAATCTTATATATATCTCTACAAAAATGTTTACTTACTATATGTGTATATTACAAGTTAAAATACTCTATATTATATTAATATTTATTTTATGAGAGTTAATTTAATCAATTTTTTATTTTTGATTAAATTGAATGGTTGTTGGTATTTATTTGTGTGTTTTTAAATATTTTAAAAGAAAAATATTTTTAAATATTAGACAAATTTATTTAATTTGACTCTTAAAGAAGAAAAACAATAAATATTTTGGAGAGCAAAAAATTTAATAAAATTCACAATAAATATAAGGTTGAACCCTTGACTACACCCGATTAAATCCATAGATTTGGACTGAACTATAAAAATTATCGACCTTTTCTCATACAATGTTAACAATTTTATGATACTTTTTCTTGCTCCAAAAGCATTGGCGCGGGAAATTTTGTTGATGATCATCCGAGTATAAGATTTATAATATAATTTTTAATCATATAAAAATTATCTAATCAAGTCTTAACTAACTGAAATATAAATCTTACATGCAAAACCATGAGAAATTATTCTTAATTTTTTGCCAATTTTTTAAAAGTTTCAAGATCTTTTTTGCAAGAGATCTTCATTTACATATAATATATCATTATTTTTAAATATAATAGACCCGAAAAGATCATTTTCCATTCAAAATTGTAAAGGTCAAAGACTATTTCCAGCAAGGAAATCAAGATATTTCATTAATTAAATTTTTTGGTGCAATGATTCTTTGACACTTTACTCCTCCTGACCTCACCAAGTACATTTATTTTAACGTATGAGTATTTGGCAAATATGGAAATACATTTGGAGCTCGTGATCTAAAATAAGTCGTAGATTGTTGCCGTCTCTCTTTATTTTCTTCATCATTTCAAATTTTTACACTGTGGGGGAAAATTATTTTTTCTTGAGCGCTTAAGAGCTTCGGATTAGGTTTACGGACAATGAAAAGAAGGGGTTAAGCTTGGTTTACACCTTTTTGACAAAAGAAGAAAAAAAAATAGGCTAAAGGCTCAATGGGCTAACTAGGATTAAATCTTCAAAGTGGGTATATATATAAAAAGCAAAAAAGAAGAACAACTTTAGGCTACACAAAGAAACGCCTACATCCTTTCCCACACTACGCTTCCTTCATTTCGTTTCGTATACACACCAGGCAANAATAAACTCTTGATAAATATTTTTTTTGAAAAAAATATCAAGTCAACATGGACGAAGTAAAACAAAACAAAAAAAGTACATTGTAATGATCGCAAAATTTCAATAAGATAAAACGAAAAGAAATTGACAAATTTCTCAATGAGAATAATCTTTTTGAAAAATTACATAAGAGATATGAACATCACGGTTAAAAAACTTATTCGCATCGAATGTTTTTTTTTTATGTCTTGGAAATTAAAATAGTACAAGTAATTAATAGTTTACATGTGAAACACCGCAATAGGTTTTGAGAGCACATTCGAGCCTTCTGTTCTCCTCTTTGCTAAAGAAATCAAGGTAATGAAGATGATTGAATGGCTTGAATAGTAAAGGGTGGTCCTCATCAATCAGCTCTTTTGGTGTTTCTACCATTACTGAATCTTCCATGAAAGAAAATTGGGCAATGGAGTATCTTGCTCCTTTCTCTTCCATCATCATTACTCTATGATGTGGAGACTTTATCCTCTTGTTGCTCCACGCCTGTATCCAACAATAATCAGTATAGTCTTTCGGTTATTTGAATTAAAGTTATTGAATTCGATTAATCTCATATGTAAAGAGGATATATATACTCCTAATAATTTATTGCCGAGATGTATTTATTACTTTATTTATTTTAATTTATGTGTTTATTTTTTTAAAAAGAAATTATTTTAACAAAAATCACTATTTATATTGAAATTGTTCTTTGATTCCAATATTTTTATTTTGCCTTAAGTAACAGTCACTTATATATATAGGAATATTTAGGATTGTTTAGGACCACGAGATAATAAAAGAGTATTTTTTTTTTGTACGCTTGTTCACATCTCATTTTTACTTTTTAAAATTTTCTAGTTATTAATCAAATTAAGACACATAAAATGAAATGAGATACCATGATTGCGTCGCCAGCCATGACGACGATGGAGGAAGGGGAAAGCTCAACTCCGAACCACTGACCATCTTTCCCTTTGATCTCCAAACCATTAACTTGATTCTGATGAATCGTTGACATGAAGCTCTTGTCCGTGTGAGCAACAAATCCCAGCTTTGGTTCTTCACCTTGGGCTTCTCTATATTTCATCACTCTGGCTAGATAATTCACTGATTTGATGTGAGATTCATAGTACTTGTCTACACCATAGCTCTCAAATACCATTCTCACCACCATTTCTTCCAGTTCTGCTGCTGCTTTCGAGTATGCTAGCATTGCTCGGCTAACAAAATTCAAATTTTGAAAAGGAACAAAAAAAAATAATTATTATATATATATGGATTAATTAGTGAGGTTATTATTTTCTTATTTGAAATGATAAATGAATCATTCAACTATATATGTTTCAATTTTGAGTTCGACCCTAATTCAACCTTAAAAGTTAGCTTAAGAAGTGCAGATTGTCCAAGATCATAGACGTGAGACTATTAACACCCTGCATGCTCGTGCGGAAATGAAACTTGAGTTTAAAAACTAACCAAAATGTGAGATTCGCCCAAGATAGTGAGGTTATTATTTTCTTGATTTATTTTCTCTCTTGAAGACATTGAAATGATAAATATCAAATCATTCAACTATATTATTATTTTCAATTTTGATGTTGGGTCTGGCTAACTCAATCCCAAAGTTAGCTTTAAAAGTGTAAATTATCCGTGATCATATAAGAAGACAATTATCCCATCCGCCGATATGAGACTAGTACTAACACCCCGCACGCCTAGTCCAAACAACTAAAGTGTAAACAAGATAATACGGTGTGGTTCAACATCAAAACAATGATTAAGTATGTCCGGCTCTGAAATTATGATTTTAAAAAAATGAATTTTAAGTCTAACTCAATTCCGGAATTAGCTAAAGATAGTGAAATTCGGGTAAGACTATACAGAAGACATGTTATCATCACACGACGTGGGACTATTAACAAACAAAATTAATTACATATTACCTGAAAGCATTATTTCCATTAGGCCACATGAAATTTGTGAAATTTTGGATTCCTTGGAGTGTATTAGCATTATCAATACCCATACTCTCATAGAGAGGAATAAATGGGATTTGGCCAACATAACCATATAAAGGTTTGGTAGATTTATTTTGAACTTTTGTGTGGATAGGAAGATGAAACAACTCCTCTAGTTCTTGAAAAACATCATCATGGATTTTATCGTACAATGCTACAAAACAACCGTACTCTTCAAGAGCACAAACAGCTTCTTTACGTGCTTTGGACCATGTACTAGTGCCTGGTTCCAAATTCACCTCTGTGAAATCAATAATGGGAAGTTTGTGGGAAACCGTTAGAGAACCCATGGATATTTTTTCACTACTCTCTTTTTTGTCGATTGAAATTGATCACTATTGTGACTTGTGAGAAACAACTACTTTTCCGCCTCTCATTATATAATGGTTTATTAATGGACTTCTGATATAGGATAATAAAATATAG
>JACEIK010001528.1:194715-208147 GCA_018107945.1 Datura stramonium | reverse complement strand
TCATAAAATATATATCAGACTGTATATGTGATATTTCACAAAATATGTCAAAACGTATACATGTAATTCTTCTTATCCACCAAAATATAAATGGACTCATCACTTTTTACATATTTTCTCTTTTGATAATTTTCGCTAAATTAATGATGAATAGCAGTGTCAAAAGCAATTTGTTTCCCCTATTCTTGAATTCTTTTCGATCACTTTTCTTCGATTTGGATTCAGAGATGATCTTGTATGTGGAGAATAATGAAAATTGAAGTCATTACCCCGATCGTTGATAAGTTTCTTTGAATAACTAGTCTTACTCGTTGAATTTAGAATAAAAAAATTATAAATATTTTGAAGAAAATCCCAATTGCAAGTTAAAGAACCTCAAAACCCAAAAGAATTGGAGAAAAGAGGCATACACAATGAATATACGAATATATAGTAGAATTTTATTTATTTAATTTGGAGATTCATTGTTGTAATGGAGTTCTAATGGAGAGAATTTAGAGAAGAAGATAGATAGAGAAGAAATTCCAAGAGTGAGAATGCATATGAAACGTAAAATATTAAAAAATAATTGTGCAATAAAATTTCTATTTTTACTCAATTTTTTCGATCATTAAATATCACTTTCAGAATACAATAAATATAAAAGGGTCATTGTATGCTAATTGATTAAAAATCAATTATTTTATGCTAATTTAAGAGTTAAGTTAACATACCGTGCCAATTTTTCATCATAAAGTTGTTGTTTGGGTATTACATATGCAAAAGAAATTCCCTAATATTTACGGGTCATTTAGACAAATATTCTTATTTTGAGTGGTCTTTAATTTTTACTCCTTAAATTTGTGATCTTTAATTTTTGTCTTTTGGCACTTTAAATGATTAAAAAGTTACCAAAAATACTCTTAATATAAAAAAAAAACAAAAGGTGGAAGTACATAAAATAGATCAAAAATTAAACTAATTACATCAAAATGGAGCATTTCATATTAATTACCTAAAATACCTAATCAGTCCAAAATAATTACAATTCATGCCCCATTATGAATTTGGATTTTTTTTTGCACATAAAATATCATGGCAGTACATGAATATATTTTGACGGTATCAAGCATATTTAAGGAGTATATTCCTAAAAGACTGTCCATTCCTCAGTGATACCATGACAATATATGAATATACTATGACGATATCATGAAGAATTGAGGAATCATGCACGCTCCTCAGTGATACCATTGCAATATATGGATATACTATGATGATATCATGAAAGATTGCGAGATAGGGTATTTTTTATAATTAATTAGAGGAGTATGAAAGTAAAGAGGCAACGAGTTGTATATATTTTGCTTTGATGGGACCAATGATGTAAGTTTCCCAAAAAAATTAATAAGGCAAGAATAAACTTCGCAAGGTATTTTGCTCACTTTATGCCTTAAGGCATAAATTCACATAGATTATGCCTCGAGGCATAAATTAAGTAACATGAACTTGTGTCTTGGCCTAAACTTCTGCCCATAGGCACAAGTTCAATAATATGAATTTATACCTTGGGGCACCATTTCAGTAGGTAGAAATTCATGCTACTAAACTTCTGCCTATTGAACATGTGCCTTTAGGCAGAAGTTCGTGCAATTGAACTTTTACCCCTAGGCAAAAGTTTAATAACATGATGCCTTGAGGCACAAGTTACTGAACTTGTGTCTTGGGCAGAAATTCAGTAGAAAACTTGTGCCTAAAGGCAGAAGTTCAGTAGCCTATTGAATTTGTGTCTTGGGGTAGAAGTTCAGTAGCATGACTTTTGTAGAGCTAACCTATGTCTTATAAATTTTATTTGTCTTGCTATTTTTTAAAAAAGTATTTGAGGTATTTTTATTTTTATTTTATTATTTAAACACTAAAGAACAAAAATTAAAAATCATCGATTTAAGGAGAAAAACTTAAAATATTCTCTTGTTCTCCCGATTTTGCTCAATCATTCTCTACCGGCCCAAACTTTGTCAATTTGACCCAAATAAGAATCTAGTGGCCCGATCCAACACGACACATGCTCTTTTCTCTCTCTCTCTCTCCTTTGGTTCATCGGAGTCAGTCATTGAGATCAGGATCGTCTTGTGTGGAAACCATCAATAATGGCGGGTCCATCGAGCTCATGGTCGAGAGCGTTGGTGCAGATCTCTCCGTACACCTTCTCCGCCATCGGAATTGCCATTGCCATCGGCGTTTCAGTGCTTGGTGCTGCCTGGTATCATTTTATTTATCTCCTTTCTTATTCGCTAGGGTTTTCGATCAACTTTTTATTTATCTAATGACTTACCTCTTTGCTTTTGGATTTTGGTTTGAATTATGATATATGTTAGGGGAATATATATAACTGGAAGTAGTTTGATTGGTGCTGCCATTAAAGCTCCTCGAATTACGTCCAAGAATCTGATTAGGTAATTTGCTTCTCCTTTTCAATTTTTGATTACTGCAGCGTGAATTTAGAAGGCTGAACCACTTGGGACCGTGGGTTTTGCTCTATAGAAAGGAAAAAAAAGTCTTAGCATAAAATTCAGCATCATTTATACTAGTAGTATATTTGGATTCCGTATATAAGCCGTGCAACTGATACCAACATAACTTGCTGGAGTTTCTATATCTATTTTTGTTCGCAATAGTGTGTATAATAGTAAATGTGTGTTAGGCTATTATCAATACTAGGATTAAGCTAATTATTGACTTTGGTCTCAATCTTTGCATAATAATCCCTCTATTATAATTCATAACTAACAATTCATATAGTTTTGTAAGCGCATAACAATTTTGTATAACTAGTCGTGAACCAGACAAATCCTTGAAGAATAGTTTAAATCAATGTCATCATGCATGTTAAAGTTTATAATATAGATTGATATTTGACTTCAAGTCAGTAATTTTTCATAGATGTATTTCTTGTCTAGATGAGAAGATGAGTCAAACTTAGGCAGACAATGGACGTGGAACTATCTAACGACGTGTTGTTTTTACCTTACCCTTTACTTGCGTTAGCTCTGTATACGTTTTGTTTCAGAAATTTTATAAAGATTATGTTTTTTGTTCTAATGGTGGTTTGGTTCCGAACTGTGAGCTTAATTAGTCAGTTTGCTCTATCATTATTATTGGTCTGTTTTGCTAATAGTAGTAGCTTTGTCAGCGAATGATACATGAGCTTGACAAACTAAACAATGCTGTGATTGCATTGTTTTTCTTAAACCTGATAAAAAAATTGCCTTGTATGCAAATTTTTTTGGAAAGCATACTCTGCCATCTGAGCTTCATTTGGTCAACTATCCCATTATACTATCTGCCATTTTCATGGACTTTTCTTTACAATCTTGTCCTGCTCTTTGTACGGCATATAATAAAGTTATGTATATATGAAATGTTGAAACAGTATGCCTTGATGAGAGAACAGAGGTGTATGGTTATGGATAGTCAGACGATTTCTGGCCCTGGATTTGATATGCTTGTGTACTATATTTGTAAGCAAGTATGAAGTTAAAGGTTCATAGTGTACTACATATGCATAATGTCACTATTGATGATTCTTATCTTTAGTTTGTTCTCAATCCTTTCTATTTTGTGCCATGTCTCAAAAAATTTGTTTGTCAGCGTAATTTTTTGTGAAGCGGTTGCTATATACGGTGTTATTGTGGCCATCATTCTTCAAACAAAGCTCGAGAGTGTACCTGCCTCACAGATATATGCACCAGAGTCTCTTAGAGCTGGCTATGCAATTTTTGCTTCTGGAATCATTGTGGGCTTTGCCAATCTTGTCTGTGGGTGAGTTTGGATAATTTTCTTCTCGCACATAGATTTCTACTTCGTGGTGTCAAGTTTAAAGCAATGTTTTTATGCCCCTTTAATTATTGTTATCCCTTTTATTTCTTTTGCTAAGGTTGTGCGTTGGAATAATTGGAAGCAGCTGTGCTTTATCTGATGCACAGAACTCTTCACTTTTCGTTAAAATCCTTGTGATCGAGATTTTTGGTAGTGCACTTGGGCTGTTCGGTGTTATTGTGGGAATTATTATGTCAGCTCAAGCATCTTGGCCATCCAAAGCTGCATAAGTCGTCACAGTATGTGCTTGTTATTAATTTTATAACAAAACACATAAGTCTTGGTCATCCAAATCTGCGCAAGTCTTTGCACTATGAGCTTGTTGTCAATGTTTAAATTACACTGTATTCTGTATTATATACGTCTGCACAAGTCTTTATTTTGTCCCCTTCTTTCTTTTTGGCCTTTCCTCAGTGCACTTTGATGGGCAATTATTGTGTCAACTACTTCGGTTAGTCTGTTCATTGATGTAATATTTCTTAATAAAGCTATTGAGTACTAGTTCCTCTACTCTATTTCAAAAATTGTATAAACTTATTTCCATCTGTTTTAGATGGCCCCATCCATAGCATTTCACGATTCATTGGTAAATAGATTTTGATCCTCCAGCTTAGGCCAAAATAAGGCCAAATCATATTTGTTTAATTGCTACTGATTTGGAAACGCCCCAGCTGCTGTGTGGACTGGCCAATATCACCATTTTGCAAATGAGACTTGTTTCTTATTTCATGACGAGGATAAATTCTTTTTTCCTCCATGCTCAAGTTGTCTCATAGAGAAGGTGCATCGGGCAACAGGAGAAAGACTGGGAGGAAGGTCAAGTACAATGAGAAATTTATGGTATTAAGTAGCAAAACAAGAGCTGCAGTAGAGGCATTCCTCTGTCATAGAATCATCTCATTCTAATGAATAACTGCAAGAAATCCTTGCCATCGAAGAGTTGCTGATACAAGTGAATGAATATGCAGAGGCTGATTAATCCACCAATCCCAAAGATCCCATGACACCGTTTTATATTTGTCATAAACAATAACAACCTACAAGTGGGATCTGAGGGGTGCGATGCTTACCTTTCTTGGTTTCAATAGACCTTTGGCTGAAAAGAAAAGCATATGACGCAAGACCGTAAGAAAAGAGACTATAAAATATCAAGATACAAAATAAGTGCAAGCAACAAATAGTACTACTCAATGAAAGAATAATATGGTAACTGAATGTTACTACTAAATGGAAAAAGGGAGAGGAAGATGCTAGACCCTCTCGTACAGAGAGCGATGATGTTCAACTACCTATTAATCTTTTATTCTATTGTAATCCTCGACCTGCAAACACTCCTATTTAGGTCATGTCTTCAGTCAGCTCAAAATGTGTCATGTTCTGTCTAATCACTTTCCGATTATTCGGTCTATCTTTACCTTTTGTAACTCATGGTACAACCAACCTCTCACGCTATGTTATATTTGTCATGACAAGATAAAAGGCCAGATTCTAACTTGTTTAAACCATCTAGCTCAAAAAGGTAAGCTGTGAAGGCCGGCTTGTTCCAAGTTCCAACCTTTGGTTCCCCAGTGAATGTTATTGGATTGACAGCAATTGTTTTTAGTTTCAGGAGGATGTTGGCCACCATTTTGTTACAAGGCATTGATGCCCATTTATCAGCTGTCCAAGTTGCAGTCTATACATGAATTATTGTACCTTCATGATACAGAGTAAAGTAATGATATGCTGCAACGTCCAGGACAAAAGGACAAAACAATCTTGAAAAAAGATTTTTGAATAAGAGAAGAAATGTGTAATTTCTGGTGGACAGAGTTACCCGGTACCTGGTGGGAGGTGGTAGGTATCCCGTGGAATTAGTTGAGGTGCGCACAAGCTGGCCCGGACATCATGGTTATAAAAAAAAAAAAAAATCTACATATTATTAGTATGATTGTCAAAGTACTTTTCCAGCTTATACATTATGCATTCAACAGCTAGAGGACTTCTTTTTTATGGGTTATTTGACGTTAAATACAAACTCATTAGTTTAGAATTACCTACTTAATTGTAGACTTAATTTTTTTTACTTTCTACATGAAAGCTGATTTGATAGAATGATACTTTAACAAGCAGCACTAACTTGTACTTTTTGACTTAGGCCGTTTGGATATGATTTCAAATTATGCCGCGAAGTTGAAATTTTATTCGGGCATGCAATTTGAATTTTTTAAGTTTTATTTTTATCATAAAACACGAAAATTTTATAATTTGTGAAAATTATTAAAATTTTTAGAATGATACTTTAACAAGCAGCACTAACTTGTACTTTTTGACTTAGGCCGTTTGGATATGATTTCAAATTATGTCGCTGAAGTTGAAATTTTATTCGGCATGCAATTTGAATTTTTTAAGTTTTAAAAAAACACATAATTAAACATAATCAATATAAAAAATATAAAATTATTAAAATTTTATAATTTATACAATCTTACTAAATGACTATATCATAATTCAGAAATTAGTAATGGAATATTCTAAGACACTCGTACTAATAAATCGCATATTTCCGTAGTTTAAAAGTAAATGTTTACAATTATATGTTATTACAAACTTTTAAATATACATAATTTTATAAAGATCCACTGATCCCATAAATCAATAAAATAGCAGCTAATTATTTTTTAATGTACTTTCACATTTTATATTTTTTTTCAAAAATAAATTCATAATATAAAATTTAAAATTCAAAAATAAAAAACAATCATAATTAAAAATATTTAAAACATTTAAAAATTAAAATTGAATTTTTTTCATAATTTATAAATAAATACATATTAATTTCAAACTGGGGTAATTTAATTTGAGCCCCAAAATCAAACGCCAAAATTAATATTTAGTCCAAGACCAATGAGATAAATGGTATCCAAATTTTGACCTCTTTTCTTTGAAAAAAAAGTACTGTTTGAGCAAAACGGTAACTTCACGTGTTCTACTCTTATAGCTCCAAATTTTTCTTATCCTTATATAATTTTTAACAAATATAGTTGTCGAAATATTTTAAGATGCTCAATTAATAAATTATATATATTTATATTTTTTATAAATAAATCTTTGTAACTATTTGTTAACAAATCAATTTAAAAATACATAATTTTACATAAAGGTTTATAAACACATCTTATATCAAATTTTATTTGAAATTTAAACAAATAATTTTTGAAAATTTTAAAAATTTAAAGTTTTATACAAATTTTTATAAACAAAAATTAATTTCAAATCACAAAACTTTGAATTGAAATTTCAAATCCTATTGTCAAACACTATAACATGTAAACATAACGTAACAGTACAGTAATTATAGTATGGAAAATTTCATTAAGATATTATCTTGTTTTTATGACAGAAATGAGCAGCGTAATATTAATGCAAATAAAACTCCTACTTTGTGTCCTACGTACGGGAAAAAATTTACCAAAATTACGTGTATACATTCAATTAATAAAAATAGTATGTGTTAATTTTAAATGGGTGAAAATTATTTTCATTCCTCAAGTTTGCGTTAAAAATCAAATCTCCCCCTCAACTTTGAACAATAGACATTCTTTCCCCTTTATCCTAATAGACATTTTAAAAAGTAAATTAGGATAAAGGGGAAAGAATGTCTATTATTCAAAGTTGAGGGGGAGGTTTGATTTTTAACGCAAACTTGAGGGATGAAAATAATTTTCACCCATTTAAAATAAGACTAATGGGGGTATGCGATTCAACAGGTGCAATCAGCAATGCCCCTACTTTTTATTTATTATAATTAACTTAACTACATTATATGTATACATCTGATTTGAATAAATTTTTGATATATATACCATACCATAAACACACAACACCTATGCCATCAGAAATAAATGTAGTACTAGTATATGTTTAGGCAAATTAATGTAAAAGAGAGATATTATTTGCAAGTAAGTCCACTTTTTTAAAGAAAATCTCGGAATAATAAAAAAAAACGGTCCAATGCATTAAACTTTTTGATTATAAACAAATGTGTGAAAGGATTAAATCACAAAAATCTATTATTAATAGTTTTTTTAAAACTTTATCTAAAACCTCAAAAAACTCAAAAAAAACAATATTCATGAAAAAAATTGGAAAAGGAAAAAGCGAGAAAACCAATAAAAACGGACTAATCAAATTGATATATTTAATTTGATTTTAATCGAAATTGAATCAAACCTCACTATACAAACCCCTGCTTATTTTTTTTTTATGAATCTGAATAAAGGAAAAATGGAAAATGGGACAGCTCAAGTTGAGAGAAAGTACAAATAGGCCTGCACAAATTCGTGTTTGTTTGTAATTTAAACTTTGAGATGATGAAAGGAACTGGACAGTGCACAGTATATGACAAATAGCAGGCAACCAAACAGAGAATCAGAGACTTGATAATATTGAAATCACTTGTAAGTCAACCCCTCCATCAGTGCTGGAAAAATTTTCCAAATGGCCATAAACAGTGAATTATAGAATTTCTTTAATTTATCACATGGTTGGTGACAGTAAGAGTCCATATATACATAAAACAATTTCTTTTTATACGTATACAAAATTTTGGATCCCTATATTAATTGATTAATATATTAGAGAAATATTGATTCAAATTTATGAATCGATTTCTGGCTTTGTCAAAGTGAGGGTTTGATGAGCAGAAGGGATGATTTTGTCTTCCTAGAAAAAAGAATAGCTCGTAGCTAGTCGGGGATTAGTGGGTGGTTATATGCATTTTGATATTAAAATTAAAATATTAGTTAGCACGTCATATTAGTAGACATTAAAGTGAATAAAGTGGTGTCATTATTCTTTGTAACTCGTGTGATCACTGTGACGTGTTCTTCACATTACATCCTACTAATTATCGGCCCCAACTACACCTCAAATAACTATCTACTTTCTTGATATTTACTTGTGAAAGAAATCTTATACCTATATAAAAAATATTTTCTTTCTTATGTTGAGTAGAAGAAAATAGATGAGAAGTGGACGAGAAGTATCGTATTATATTTATATTTTGAGGTTAGTATAGTGAAAGAGAGAGTTGACACAAACAAAAATATCATAATTCTCCAACTTATTTACTGTAAGATAGAGTAACTTTATGTTGAAGGAAGGTGTTCCAGAGTTGTTTGAGTTATATGACGTTGTTGGGTTGTTGTATCCTGGAGGAGATAAGTCAAGAGTATTACTGCTGGATCAGTAAAGATTATATGCCCCAGTGGGCTAGAATTTTCTTAAAGAGAACGAGATATTCGCATCTCAATATAAATATTAATTAATTTATTTTTAGTAATGTTATTTTTAATTATAATTTACTGTATAATTCATTAACACTAAGGGGTCGTTTGGTACGAATACAAGTAATGCAGGGATTAATAATACATGGATTAGTAATGCAGAGATTAATAATACATGGATTAGGAGGAGATAAGTCAAGAGTATTACCACGACAAGAAAGATTATACGCCCATGGGCTAGAATTTTCTTAAAGAGAACGAGATATTCGCATCTCTAACATAAATATTAATTAATTTATTTTTAGTAATGTTATTTTTAATTATAATTTAATTGTATAATTCATTAACACTAAGGGGTCGCTTATACGAATACAAGTAATGCAGGATTAATAATACATGGATTAGTAATGCAGAGATTAATAATACATGATTAGTAATGCGGATTGCTAATACATAAGGATTGTAATGAAGATTATTTTATCAACTATTTGGTTCATTATGTTAAAAATTAAATATACCATGTATTGTGTTTGGTTTAAAAGTCTAAAATCTTCTACAATTATACCCTTGAATTTTTATATAAAGAAATGTAGGAAATGGGATTGAGGGGTAGTCTAATCATTTAAGAGTCTTATCCAGGAATTGATTTTTCCAGGATTAATTAACCCTTTATTTTTTTGGTATAAAATAATACACCTCATATTATATAAATAATCTATGTATTAAGTTAAATTGAATAACCAAACAATATATTAATAGAACTAAATTTTAATTTAAAAATTATTTTAATTAGTACAGTCTACCAAACGAACCCTAATGAACCCTAATTAATCATATAATCGAGCAAATATATGTCACATTAAGATGAATAATGAGATGTCGTCTAATCTATTAGATAGCTTCTTCAACCATTTATCGACTAAATATAAATATATATATTCAAGCCGTATTAATATGTTATACTTTCGATTTATATAATTAGACTAATTATTACAAAAATAAAAATATTAATTGTTAATTTTATGGTTTTTTTTTGTTGTTTTATAATTATAATTTTAATAATTAAAAAAACAAAAAAAACATGTAATTTAATTAAAATTATAATTTTAAAAATTTTAAAGTTAAAGTCAATAAAAAAAAATAACATACGAACTTTTCAAAATTTGAACTAATGATCTACTGAAAATAGTCTTCCTATCTTATAAAAAATAAAAATAAAAATTTATAATACAGTTTATTTTCTTCAAATTTCCACTTAAAAAATGAACTTGTTAGCTAATTAATTTGAATCTCCGGCGCCAACAATATTTCGACTGGCATTGTAGACTGTAGTCCAAGAAGCATCAATTAAAACATATCCGTTTCATCACCAAAGGGTTGCAGTTGGTGGCAACTACTTCTATCCTTTAACTAAAAGATATCGAATCGAGCCTTAATAATAAAATTACATTTAATAAAAAAATTATCTTTATATTTTTTATATTTTTTATTCTTTTCAAATATTTGAAAGCTTATTATATATTATGAAATAAAATCACATTTAATAAGAAAATGATTTTGATTTTATGAGTTAAATTTTTCAACATTAATCCGATTTAATCTGACTCAAAGCGGATACAGAACATCAAGAAGAAATTAAAAAGAAAACATATTCTTTTCCTTATGATTTTCAAGGAGTTGGAAGGCGATTTTTCAAGAGAAAAGGATGATTTGTATGGAAAATTTATGGCCGCAGAAAGTATAAGGTTGTTATATATGTATATCGGCATTCAACATTTATATCTCATTTTAGTCAAGAGTAAACAAAAGTACGCAAAATTCAATTTAATAATTTTGTATACAAAAAAAAATGAACATATTTATTATCAATTAAATGAAAAATTAGAAAAAAATATAAATGTGAAAAAGGTAAACATCCTTAGTCTTTTGAAGTTATGACCATAACTGGTAGATCCTATTTTAATATAATTTTTCTTTTTATATATTCATAATTAAAATTTAGTATGTGCGTGACATCAATGATGATTATCATAAATATTTTAATATTTATTTACATACATAATATATTTCTTCAAAATAACATTGTATAATATTTGAGCGTGACTGTTATAGAGGAGTTATTTTTCAAAGAGTGTACCGCTTATACTAAAGGTTACCGCTATTATAGGGTAAAATGCTATTGAGAAGGAGTAAATTATAACATAAAATCGACTCGGAGAAAGTTCGTTGTTTATAGTGAAATGTTGTTATAAAAGTATTGTCATTATAACGAGGTTTAATCGTATATGTTTGCTCTAGTTTTAGTTATTTTTATGTTGAAAACGGAATCTAAGAAATGATCAAATAAAATTAATTATATTTTTATTCTATAAAATTAAATTAAAGTTTCATTTTTGAATGAGGTTAGTTGATATAACTCTTATTAGTTTAATAGTTCCTCCTCCCGAACCAACACTTAAAACCAGGCGGATCTATGTGTATGATGAAGCCACGACACCCGAACGATTCAATGTTGAAATTTTGTATATATGTATATATGTATAATATATATGATAAATTAAACTTGGCACCCATATAAATAAGTGGGTGCCTAGTGTCAATGGTTATTGATCAAGTTTATTGCCTCTTACTCGAGTTCTAACTTAATTAGCACAATTTGATGGATGATGTCCACATTTTTATGTGGCATTTTTCGTTTTATTTTGGCCAAAAAAGTTAATGTCAGATTCAAACCCACAACCACTTATATACAAGTTAACGCCGCATCCATTAGGCCATGGACACCATATAGCCTATATTACATATCTATGTTGTCAAAATTCATAGTTCTCATTTTTGTTGAGTTTTTCTTTTAATTGTAGATTTTTCTCCTTTTATTTTAAGGACAAACATTTTTCCGTCTCAATTTATGTGATGCACTTTTCTTTATTTATTCCAAAAAAAAAATAATTACCTTTTTATAATTAGAAACAACTTTACTTTAAAATTCTCTTTTCATTCTTATTGAAATATTTTATAGCCATAAATGCCAAATTTTAAATTTTTTCTTTCTTAAAGTTTTAATCTGGTGAAACGATGTCATATAAATTGAAGAGAAGGAGTACAATTTTCTTCTTCCAAACAAAATTATTTCTCCCCTTTCGTCAAAATTTCAAAACTTGACAAGAACTTTCTCTTACTCTTTGTTCTATAATCCAAATCAATGGAAAATACTTTAAAAATAGTTTAGACTATAAATAATTAAATCTTGTCGAAAATTTTAATTTACAAAATAAAATGCATGTTGCAATAAAGACTGACATGAGAATTATGTAAGTAAAATTCTTCAGCCTCTTTCTTTATCTTTAACTGCTTCATAGAGTGTGAAGTGTTTGTAAATATAAATAATTATGTCGTTATTGAGTGTTTAGGAATATAAAACTCACGAGTGCATTTACAAATGAATGATGTGTATATATATATATATTTATGTAAATACTAATATTATTGGAATTTTTTTTTCCTTTTTACCGAGTATCATAATTTTTTTTGTTCGATCGATTTATCTTTATAAATCGAAAAGACGAACAATTGAACCGGTTGTCCCTAAGTTTTTATTTATAAGATCGAAAGTAGGTTATTTGATCGATTTAATCAATACATCTATATTTAAAATAAAGATGGCACCCGTAGTCTCCACCTCGAATCCGCCCGTTTAAACAAAAGAAAATATCTCAAAAATAAATATTAAAGTGAGATATAAAATGAGTGCATAACAATTACTTAAATAATAAAATAAAAAATGTTTAATACATATATATATATTTTTTAACTATTTAAATATTTTATTGTGTTTTTGTTTTTTGGTTGTTTTTATTTTTGTGGTTTTATTTTTTTTTGAATTGAGCATTTAAATATATGATAAAAATATTAATATTAGTTTCACCTTAAATTGTGGAAATGTTTTTGCGCTCAGGTGTTAATTATGTAGATATAAGTATGTTTATTGCTTAATATTTGTCACCCCGTTTAATTATATACACTAGCCTCAATAAGCCGTAAAGCCTTAGACTTAGCTTATTCCAATTGATGCTGTCTCATAGGAAATTTTTATTATATATGTGTCCAGGTGCTCAGTTTAAACAGATTGTAATTCGAATCTAAATGTAATTTACTGACAAATTTAAATGGTTACAGATATATTCCTCTTCCTCCAAAGAAAATATTAGATGGATTTTTTTTATTTAACTAAATTTTGATGTAGAATTATTCGATATCGATACTATCATACTGTTAGTGTAATATACACCTAATAAAATAATTAAAAC
>JACEIK010001528.1:165020-176479 GCA_018107945.1 Datura stramonium | reverse complement strand
GTTTCAGAAAGTATTTTTCTGAACTTCAAGTATCGGCTTTTGCTTTTCAAATCTTTCAGTGATAGACAACAGCTTCTCAATCTCATCTGGAAGAGAGAATCATGGCGTCTTTCTCAAACATCGGCGCCATTTGCAAAGTTCCATCACCTCCTTCTCTTAGTAATAATAGTAGTAGTAGATCTCTCTTTCCTACTTTACGCAGTTACAGTCATTCACAAATCTCTCGCTCTCGGTCAGTATTTTGAGCTTATAAGCTTTATTTATTTTTTTCTTTTACGGAAGTTATTTTGCTGTATTTTGTTTGCTGAAGTTTACTCTTGGATGCTTGAGAAGAGGTTGCTGATTGAATAATAATATGAATAAAACGGAAAATCATGCTGCTTCAGTGAAAGAGAACGAACGTACTACTATTCAATCCCTAACTTAATAGTAGTAATTTTGTTTCTTATAGAGTTATATCACAGCATTTATTTACTTTAGGAGATCTTAATGAAAACATTTATCATTTGATCAGTTACTCCCTCTAACCCAGTTTATGTGAAGGTGTTTGGAGCACCACGGTCAGTTCACTTAATTTTGACTATGAATTTGGGTACAGATTCTTCAAATATTTGAAAATAAAATTTACGTACTTGAAAACTACAAAAAACCTGCTGCAAGTCAATATAGCCAATGGTTCAAATATTTTAAAGAAGTTTGAGAAAATTATAATGAAAGGAAATATTGTTTGACTCTCCAAATAGTAACACTGTCACAAAAATTGAGACAGAGGAAGTATAAATGATCCACAAAAAATGTACATGACCATGCTATTCCAAATCAATCAATCAATGAACCAAACTGTCCTTCAATCTCGAATTAGTTGGGGATAGTCATTTCGCTCTCTAAAGGTTCATTTCCTTTAAAGAGGATTCATCATCCTTATACAATTTTTTGGCTGGCCGTCGACATACATTAACCTTCTTCCTTATCCGGTCTGAGGCTTTGCAAAACTCACATATGTGGAGTTGGTTTTCAAAATTCTAGCAAAGTTAAATAATTCAGATAGTACCATTAGAATTACAGCTTTAAAAAATAATAAGAAAAAGCAAACTAAGATTTTATATCGTCAGTAAATATGGAAATAAAAGAGTGATCATTCAGATTGATATTATTTACCATTGCAAAATGTTGGCATATCATGTTCCGGGATGAACTTTCTGATTTTTTAGTTCCCTATTAGGCATGATTGATTTCTTTCTGTCTGTCTTTCTTTCTTTTTTTTACCCACAGCACATGCGAGATATGTACACCTGCACAAAAAACTATATCCGTGGATGTCTAAACTAGTTTTCTGAGAACTGGATTAAGGTTTTCAGTAGAACTGTATGGGCTGTATTTGAGATTTCCCCACATTTCCTGTGTTTTTAACTGTTGAAATTTTCTTTGGGCTGATCAGTATCTAGCCTGATATGTTTGCGATGTTTCTCTTCGTTTTTAGTTCTTGCAGACTTGGTATCAGAAGCAGTTATGCCGAAGCTGTTAGAGAGAATCCTAACTCGGATGCAATTGATGTTGTTGCAGATGTGAAGAGTGAACGAGTATTACTTCATGACTTAAGCATCTTGTTTTCTCCTTTTGAGATCAAAATTCATGTACAACCGTCTCAATTTCAGCAACTAGATGTCATTCACTTTATTCTTCCTTTTTTTTCAACAGATTGTAGTTATAGGAGGCAGCGGTTTTGTTGGCTCTGCAATATGCAAGGCTGCAGTGTCAAGTGGTATAGAGGTCATAAGTCTGAGCAGGTGTTTGCAATATCTGACTGAACAGTTCAATAGGGATTTCAATTATTAAAATGACTCTTTTCTTATTGGTATGATAGATCTTAAACATTTTCTGTTGATTCATAAGGATCCATACAATTGATCTATCCGCTTATGCTATTTTTACCTATTATGGGTTCTCAAATTTTGGTATTTTCCTATATAGGTCAGGGCGTCCCTCTTACTCAGGCTCATGGGTGGATCAAGTCACTTGGATGACAGGCAGGTTCATTTCTTCATCATACCCTTGAGTAGGTTGACAATGAATTCAAGTGAATATTTCACATGGGTGAAAACAATGTGAAGTTGGTTTTTAGGCCCTCTTTCTGTTGAAAGCCATTGTAGTTTATTGAGAATGAATAACAATGTTATTGATGAATGAATAGCTCACCCTTCCCCCTCCCCACGCCCTTTTTTTCCGGTTGTTGTGTTTACGCTTTCCTCCAGCTGAAGGTCTACTAGAAATAGCCTCTCTAGCTATACAAGGTGTAGGGGTAAGATCTGTGTACACACTAGGGAATACACTGGGTATATTGTTGTTGGTTGTTGTGTGTGTGGGATGGATGTGTCCTGCTGAAATAAGTACCTACTAAAGATAATGGAACTCTCCCCTGCCACACTAAATAACAGAAAGATTAATCTGCTGAAGCTCCTCATGGTTTTCAAGTCCAAAAGTGGGAAGCCATTGGTGTCCTGCTGCTTTACCTCAGGTGACAGGTACCTGCATAATCAGTGTTTATGTTTAATCCAATCAAATTGGAAAGGAGACAATGGATGATGATCATTTTTGGCTGGCCAGTAAGATGTCCTGAAGGATAGTCAAGCAACCTTCCTAAAAATCAACTTTGCCACGTGAAAATTCTAGTCACTAGAAAAAATCAATTTACTCTTAAAGATGAATGGGAGACCGAATCTATTTTGCAACCCTTTAAAAGACCAATTCTAATTGTCTATTATTCATGCTATGATCAAATCCTGAATTGCAATTGGGACATAGAAGATTAACTAGTGATGGCAGGAAAAAAGACTAGAAAAATGCCTTTCTAGCCTAGAAGTCGAAACACATTGTCCAAAACTGGATATTCAATCTTTGCCGTAGCCCACAGGAGAAGATTTACAAAAGGACCAAGTTCTAAAGTTCCTTCAAACAATCTGAATCCAGGACCAAACGAGAGCAAAGAAGTGCCAACAATCTAGAAGTGGTTGTTATGGTCAATTGATCATATGCGGACTTGAAAGAGGATCTCAATTAAAACTACCGTCATAAAAAAAATAAAAAAGATCCCAATTAAAACTAACAGATGTTATCTGTGTAGGTGTGGTTTTAACTTTTGGTTAGAATATTTTTCTTGCATGTCAACAAAATAATTTTCCCCCAATCCAGATTACTCATATGATTATCATATCCTGCAGGAGATGTTTTCTATGCAAACTGGGATGAAGTACTTGTTGGGGCTACTGCAGTTGTTTCAACTTTGGGAGGTTTTGGTTCTGACGAACAAATGCAGAGGATCAATGGTGAAGCTAATGTTGTGGCTGTCAATGCTGCTAAAGATTATGGTCAGTAGCTTTCGTTTTATTTATTATATGAAGAAATCTGTAAATCTTAAGAGACCTTTAAAAGAACAAAGATAAGCTTTGTTTTTCAATGTCAAGTGATAAACTTTTGTGGCTGATGTATATATTTTTTAAAAAAAAAAAAAAATCTATTTCATTTTGACTTTAACTTGCGAAGTATATAACGAATCAGATTAGTCATGCATCCCTGTTATGAAGTGTGAGGCATGATTGACTCCACTATTTACTTTAGGTCAGAGATAAAGATATATGTTCCTAGAGAAAATTGATGCTAAAAAATATTTCTCACTTTTTAAGCATTAAATTGCAGAAAATTCCGCTCTTGTCGCTTCAAATTTGTTGACATTTGAAATAAAATGTTTGATTGCTAGCTTTTTGGTGTAAATTGTAGGATTTGCATGAAATAAATGCTATTATAGTATATTTTGCATTTCACTTGCTCTGGCTTTGTGCTGGTCGGTTTATTAATAAAACTTACCTTACTTATCAAACAACTATTACTACACATTAATCTCAAACTAGTTGGGATTGGCTATATAAAACTTCATGATCTATTTTTCTTCACTTAGACCTGTTACATTCCAGTATTCAATAACTTGGGATTGTCTAAAGCAGAGGTTCTCTAAATTATGTACCGACGCACATTGCCTACAAAAATTAAAAAGATTCCCAGCAAATGTTGGACCTAATGTAATCTTACCAACACGACTGAGTATTAATCCCAACTAGTTGGTATCGTCGTCTACATGGATGTTTTGCTTCCATCTTGTTCTTTTTTTCACTAAGCTTGCATAGATTTTGAGAGATTGTATGTCTTTTGAGACGACTTTTTTCATTTTACTTTAGGTTTTACTTCGTCCTCTTTTAGTACCTTCAATGATTATGTTTCACATCTATGCAGTGGTGCATATGGAGTATACATAAAACAGATCAAACCAAAGAGACCTCTCATTTTATCCATTCTGTACTTTTTGCATTTTCTGAAGAATGTAAACATTTCAAATCTTGAATTAGTCTTATATTACCGCACATCAAATGCGGTGATCTAGAAAAAAAAGTGGGCAATGTGAGTGTCGCAAAAATATGGATGTTAAAACAAAAAAAGGGAAGTAGGATTTTTGTACTGATGTCAATTCTGTATTTTTTGGGCCTGCCTCTATTATAGAGAAATGATAAGTTAGTAAGTTTTAAATTCTTGGGTTTTTGAGTTTCTTTGGTACTCTTAGATTGGTATAGAAGTGTTCCATAATTGATTCACCTACTTTGGTGCTCTTCCTGACAACTTTTTTTTTTCTTGTGGAAAATATGACCTCGAAAGCTATTTTACTTCAATTAATCCTCCCTTTTGAGAAGCATTTCGGGGTTGATTACTCTGATATTGGGCGATATGGACTAACAGAAGGACGTTGTTGAGGGTCCTAAGGAAAGCAATTTCATTTATTTGAGACAAGTGCAATACTTATTGTTATCTCTCCGACTCAAGGTTTTGCCACTTCATTTTATACCTTATTTTGCGTGCATAATTTGCAAGATCGGTTTGCAATAAACAGTATGGTACTGCTTTGATGTGTTTAATATGGTAGGTTTAACTCTCTTTTTTTTGCACATCATATTGTACTTCTCATTGTTCCCTTGTTTCTCCATAACTGCTCATGCCAAGTGTCGGATTTATAGTTGTTCAATGTAAATTACATTACAACTTTTGTTATTTGCAGGGATCCCTAAGTTCATATTGATTTCTGTGCATGATTACAATCTGCCATCATTCCTCCTTCAATCAGGCTACTTTACAGGAAAAAGAAAAGCAGAATCAGAAGTTCTTTCCAAATACCCCAACTCAGGTACTCCATAAGATGTTTACTTTTTTTTGTTCGCAACCATGGAAGTCTTGAAGCTTACGGTTCTAAAAGTTGTTCTAAATTGCAGAAACCTAGTGTAGTTCTTTGAAATTATTGTGTACGACAGTACCATGTCTACAACAAGTTTGCTAATAAAAAAGGAAAGATTATCAATTAAACATGGACAAAGATCAGTCTGTCTGGGCTTCTCCGTTCGGGAAGATATGTCTCCTGACAAGTATCTCGAAGCAAGTAAGAACTTGAAGTTGTGGGACAAGGTTATTTACGTTGCTGAACACGAACTAGTAACCAAAACAAGAGAGAAAAAACAAAGCTTGTCGCTAACGCTAAACTAGTGCAGCCACAATTTTGTGTTGGTTAGATACTTACATTTCTCACTGAAATTTAACAGGTGTTGTTCTTAGACCTGCCTTTATATACGGGAAGAGGAAGGTTGACGGTTTTGAGATTCCTCTAGATTTGATTGGAGAACCTCTCGAAAAATTGTTACGTGCAACAGAAAGCTTCACTAAACCATTGAGCTCGCTGCCAGCATCCGATTTAGTTCTAGCCCCTCCTGTTAGTGTGGACGATGTTGCTTATGCAGTGATAAACGCTGTTAAGGATGACGACTGTTTTGGCATTTTTACCATCGACCAAATCAAAGAAGCAGCAGCAGGAGTTAAGGTGTAAAAGGTTCACATCCAGAAGAAAAATGATACATCTTGTAACAAAATTATTTTTGTAGAATATGTATCCTGTATTACACCGTTTCCTATTGAACATTTCCATAGATGGCTAATCGTGTATCATGAGAATAACCTTTTCCTCTTAAGGTTGCAGTATATCTATTGAACCAGAATGAGAATAACTTTCCAATGTTTTGTTGATTTTGTTGGAAGAGAACCTAAAATTCCAAAATGTTTTTCTTCCTAAAAAAGGGTTTTACTCCTATTGCAAGAACTTTTGAAATCATAAGATCCCAACATCACGCTGAACACCTCTTGACTGATGAGAAAAGCATACTATTACAACAAGACATTCACAACTGACATTATAATGCAAAATTGCTGCAAATAAACAAGGAATTTCAAATGATTTAAGAGAAAAAGAAATATATAAAGGAAAACAAAATTTTAGCGCAAGGCTCAATGTGCAGATTAGGTGTACGTCACAAGTCGTATCTGGCAGAGAGCGGATCCATCATCCATCTTGTTTCAAACCATGCACTACATGTCTCATCTTAGCGTTGTGCTTGATTGAGATGCAATTTGAACCCAAGCAAACTCCTCCTTGTAAGCTACATTTCCATCACACGAGGATTCGCAGGTGTACACAGCAATAGTAGCCCAGTCAAGAGAATGCACATCATTTTCCACACCAAAATAATAGAGTATTTGTGGTAAAACCTGGAAGCAGCAGAGGAAAAGAGCATAAATCAAAGCTTATTTTCCCTTTCACGCGACCAACAAATTTGGCCACAGTTTTTACAAGACCCCCAGAGACATACAACTAATTTAATTAGTTTGAAAATAGCCACTAGCTAGACTTGTTAAACAGAGCAAAAGTTTCATCATACCTGAAACTCAAAAGCCCTACGGCCGCCACAATAGGCGCACTTAGGGATGTCAGCCTTTGATGGCTGGCCACTTGACGTTGGCCATAATGGTTTCGCTCCAGCATCTCTGTAATACCTATTTTCCAAGATAATGATTGAATCTCAATGACAAGTCATGTGATCATAATTCTTAGGAATAGCAAAGAAGGCGGGCATAGTGATTTTTCAGAATTAATATAGCAAGAAAAAGGTGCAAGTACTTCAATCACCTTAATACTTGTTCAGGGGTACGAGATATCCTCTCCTGGAAAGATGCCCAACTCTTCTTGTCATCTTCCCCCTGTTGTAGAAACAATTATGTGAAGTTGAAAGCTATAATAGCTATATCCATCAATCACTAGAATAGCCTTGCATACCTCAAAGCTGTCAATAAGTGCCTCAATTGATTCATCCACTCGGCTTGAAGAAATCAATGAGTTCACTTGTCCATTCTCATCAGAGACCTTATCCTCACATTCATCAGTGATTGCAATCTCATATTCTGGCCAGAGACTCTTGCTTGCAACTGTTCGAGGATTAAAATATCCATTAACTTCTCATGCAGTGATATTCTAAATACATAACATTCTTACCGTTTTTCTTCTATCAGATCAGTTAAGTAAGATTTTAGAACAACGCATTTATTACCCTTACCTTCTTGCACCTCCCTAAGAGTCCTATTATTACTAAGTTCAGATGCATCCTGAGAAATGCTCGAGGGTAAACAGCTTCTTTTATGTCCTGATTTCCAATGAACAGCCTGCAAATTGGATTCATTTAGGAAAATTCCCATCCTAAAACAAAGGAGCAAGGGAAGCATGGTACGCGTTGCTGACCTGGTGTTTCTCAGAGCAGTAATGCACTCTTCGGCAACCACCACAAACTTTATCTCCTTTCCAGGTGCCACACCAGCCACAAAGAACAGCTGAGAAATGCAAGACAAGATGTATTACGGAAAATCCATGACATCTATGTGTAAATATTTTTGAGTAATTAATCAATAAGGAGTTGAAAGAAAAGGAAAAGTCAAAGACTTGGAGTGATAATCGTAAATACTTAATTGAAATCAATTGTCAACTTGAGTCATTGACCAATGAAAAAAAAGTAGATCTTTCCAAGGAATTACCTCCGGCACTAGAAGGTTTATCTTTCCCATTGTTTCTCGGGGGCTCACTGGAGTAAAAAGAGTTATAACGGCGCAATTGGCAACGGAAGACCTTTACACTACAAAAACACACTCGGAGATCAGAGTTAGAAGAAGGGATACATAAGCAGGGTATTATTTTATAGTCACAACACAAAATTCAGTTGTGAATACTACCTCCTGGATGGCTTGTCTTGGTTCCTTTTCCACTGCTCATGTTGATCTTTAAGCAGACAGGCCATTGATGTACACATAAAGAGAAATAAAGTGCGGTGGAAAGTTGAATCCTTCTCCGTGAGTGGTGCGTAAACCTTTATAACAAGTGAAATTAACAAAAAGAAAAAACACCAATCAGTTTCCTCTTACCGCTCTCTTTTTTGCCACAATGGAAAAACAAAAAGAGGACAAATGGTAGAAACAAGAGCCTGTACATAAGTAGATGGAGAGCCCATATGATGCAAAAAATAACTAATACACAATTGAAAATGAGCAGCAAGGGAACCACTTAAGTTGAAGTGCATGGACAAATTCAGGAGAGACTTTCTTTGGCAAGGCATTAAACAAACAATTCCAGTGTGCCTTGTATATTGGAAAACAGTGACTAGAGACAAAAGGAATGAGTTGACTGGACTCAAAAACCTAAAAAGTCACGACAAATGCCTCTTGATGAGAAGGCTTTAGAGATTCGACATAGAGGAAAGTGCACTTTGGAGAACTTTGGTGGAGAAGTTCGCTCTAGAGAACCCACGGCGCACCAAAATCTCTACAGCACCTCATGGAACAGGATTATGGAAATGACGTCCGAGGATATTGGAATAAATTTGAGAGAAAGATGGATTTTTCTTCCCGGTAATGGAAGGAAAATCATGTTTGTCTCAAAGACCAATTCTCAGGCATATACAACTAGTTTATCCCCACAACACAATGGAAAAATTGCAGAATTTTAATCAGCACAAGGTTGGAATCTATGATAGGGAAGTGGAAAGCTTATGCCTTTTGCTTCTGGCGCTAAACATCGTTTTGGATCACAACAATGTTGGAAGAGACAATCCAAAGGACTTTTTTCAGTATCAAAAATTGCTACACTATGCTGGAATCTAACGACAGGGTTATATGGCCTTGGAAAAAGATTTGGTTCAATAGAGGTCCTTCGAAGGTCTCTTGCTTTTCTTAAATTGTGGCTAGGGAGGCTTGCCTCGCTCAAAAGCAAACCTTCAAAAGAGCAGATTTCAGCTTTGCAGCAGGAGTCCATTGTTGAAGAGCAATCTGAAGAAGTTAGCCACCTCTTTTTGCATTGCAGGGTCACAAGTCAATTATGGAGCATGTTTATGGCGATTTCAGGCATGTGCTGGGCCGTGCTTAGCTCCATTATATAGCTGCAGCAGAGTGTGTGTGTGTGTGTGTGTGTGTTAGAAGTAGAAGGTGCTCCCGGTGTGTGTGTGTGTAACAGAACTTAGAGCCATGAAGTTCCAGTTAGTATTATTGTTGTCAAAATTGAATATTTTTAATGCAAAAAGTTTTAATTTCTCAAATAAAATCCTAGCGGACTGCCTAAGTTTTGGTGGGCAGAGTTCTGCTGTGTTAGTGGAGCAGCAGGTACCCAGCGGAATAATCAAGGTGCGGCAAGTTAGCCCAAACACCACCATCATTGGAAAAAAAAGAATTTCTTACTAAAATAATATGGAAAGGAAAGAAATGATTGCAGGCCTGTAATAAGGCCATTAAATATGCGATCATATCATACCAGTGCTCAGTACTTATATGTGACACATGAAATTCCTTGGACGCAAGTCAGACATCATTTATTTATTTTTGAGGGGAAAGAAAACTTTAGCGCCATAATAAAAGGCAAAGACTGGGTATCTTATGTATTTAGAAGTAATTAACAATTAAAATCCTAAACCTACAGGAAGACCTAAAGTACCAGTTGACCAACTCAAAAAGGTTAACAAGAAAAAAGAACAGCATCTCCTCTTATGTTATGTAATGTACAGTTAGATTTAGACTTTTATGCTGTGTATGGTCGCGTTAGATAGGAAACACTGTCTTCCCTAAATTAGATTGAGACTTTTAACTTGAGTAATGTTAACTGTTCTGTTATTTTGGTGATTACTTCAGTGTTTATGCATGTTATGAGATGAACTAATGAAATATGTTCCTATAAAATATCAATACTACTCTTAAATTTCAAAAAAGAAATTCTGAAACTTCACTCCTAGATCCATTTTTTATCCAGACAATGTTTTCCTATCCATGATACATATTTTGTATGCTAAAGGATTTATCAGATACACCATACAACTAAAAAATATAACTTTCACAAGTCATAAGAACATAAAAGAGGTATACCTGAAGCATGAACTGCAAAGGTTCGCCACAGAAATCGCAAAGACAAGATCTCCCTGTTGGCAAATTAACTGGATCCAACCAAGCCTAAATTTACAGAAACAAAAATTAGAACTCAATCAAAATTGGAAGCGCCATTCACCCTAATAAATATGGAAAATAGCACAAACGAATCAACGAGAAAACTTTTCTAAACATACAGGAGTACCCCCAGCTTTGCTTGGAAATAACTCACGTAGCAGTGACCATGAATTTTCAGGCTTTTCAAGAACCCCTAACCCCACAGGTTCTCTGTCTTCATCTTCTTCCTCCTCCTCCTCATCGTATGAATCAACATCTCCACTGTCATCAATTTGAGCGTCTTCTTGATCTTCCTCATCAAGGGGTGTAATTTGCAAGGTCCTGAAGTTATTTGAAGAGCCTCTGCTTCTTTCAGCATTAATTTCTTCCTCCATTTTGGCTAAACTGTGGACAGTGATGATTGAAAAAAATTTACTTCTCAGAAAAATCTTACAGCCACCCNAAAAAGCAATAAAACAAAGAGAAAGACCTCATGGGCAAGAACCAATTAAGGGAATCTACAAGAAGCAAAATACTAAAACTCCACCACCAAGACTCACTTTTTACGGAGACCCAGTTCATGTCAAAATGAAAACAAAAGAAAAAAAGATAAGGGGTTAAAAAACCTCATGTTGAAGAACCAACTGGGAAAATAACAACAAGGGAAGTAGGAGAACTCCATCACCAAGACTCACTTTTCTACATAGAACCGGCTCTTATAAACATGAAAACACAAAGATAAGTGGAGGAAAATACCTGAATTAAATGTTTTTCTCGTCCCTTTTGAGCTTCGAATTATATTTAACAGAAGATGGAGTGAGTGTTGAGACCTCAAACAGCAAACAGCAAACAGCAGGGACAGAGCAACCAAGGAGAAGGGTTCAAGGCAGAGACATAAAATCTCGCTCATATTTGGGCTTAAATAGTTGGGGGTTGTCATTAGAAATTGGCCCAACTCACGGAGAAAATGACCCACATTATTAACTTAGAGCTAAATTAACATAAAATCATTTTATGTAATTGCAAATCGGCATTTGCACAAATGTTAGCTTGGCACCCAACTTAAAAATACTACTCATTTTTAGAATATA
>JACEIK010001528.1:119271-158304 GCA_018107945.1 Datura stramonium | reverse complement strand
CTTCTTGTCCGTATTCATTTCACCTCATTATGTAATAGAAAATTGAAGGATCTTCCAGCCTCTACAACATCATGCCCTAGACATAAAAAGAAGCAGTCATGAACTCAAGTATCAAGGGAGCTACTCACCTTCTTTTGCAAATGAATTCAGTGAAGCCGTGTTAGAAGCTTGCTTTAAAGAGGAGAGTGCTTTTTCTGCAGCTGCCATTGCTATATTAACCAAATTAGGGTTTTGAGGAGACGAGTTATTTTCTTGAACACATCGTAAAGAAGCATCATATGGTTTATCATCCTGATTTCCACCCAAACAACAAGGGGATGCGGTGCATGGAGAGACCCAACTTTGGCATCCATATGGGCAGTAGAAAGAAGATTCTGTTGGATTTAAATTCTGCAATGCATAAGCTTGATGTTCTTGTGAAGTAGAGCCAGAATTTTGATCACCCCAGATGCCAAACTGGTTAAGTTGCTGCAAGATCTTTTGCCTTTGATCCTCAAGTTCATAATATTTGTAGAGTAACTGGTTGTAATCTTCTAAACTCTGTGAACTGATGCTCTCTATGGCCTTGTCCTGGGGGCTTTGCTCAGTCAGTTGACCAGTATGGTTTTCGGGAGGAACTGCCTCAAAAGTGGAATTTTCTTTTACTGATGGAAGGCTGCTTGCATCCCCCATTTCTGTAGTGGTATCTGGTGCAACTTTGCTGTTATCATCTCCCTCCCCATTGCTTCATCCACACATGTGAAAATAAAACAAAGAGGAATAAAGGAGAATGTCAGTCTCCAGACAGTTAAAAGATTTTTTTCCTGATGCAACTTGAAAAGGTTTATCAAAAGAAGTACTCTGTTACAGTTTGGGGAGTAAAACAGAGTTTTCTTTGGCTACAATTTCTTAAACTTTTTTTAAAAACATTTCAAATCATTAGCTATATTGACTTGTAATACTTCATGTAGTTTTCAAATATGTAAATTTTATTTTAAAAAATTTGAAGAATCCATACCCAAATTCATAGTCAAAATTAAGTGTTTTAACCCTCATACTCCGAACTTCTCCACATAAATTGGGACAGAGGGAGTAGCTCTGTCTATTTACTACCCAGGTTGGCACATATGAAGCAAACAAAAAGAAACGAAGTGGCTACAGGGAGGACGATGAAGTTTAATAATAAAGGAATAAACATGGGAAGTTGTGGCATATGAAACAACGTATTGCGACAATAAATCATCAGAAAGATTGATACCTAACCTATAAGTCTACCAACCAGAATATGTAAGAATATTAACCGGCCCTATTAGGAAGGCAGAGTAAAAGTACTTAACATAGCTTTAAGTTGACATCCTAGCAGAAAGCATCAACTCCTAGCAGACATCTCAAGATGCATTTTAAAAGAATTACGTAAGCGTTAGAAAATAACAAACTTCTCCAATTGACTAGATATGGCAAGTCTATGCAGCTAGTAGCATTTCCTATGTACTAATTTTTTAACACTAAAGCTCGAAGAAGAGATAAAAAGAATTTTTCAACACTAAAAGCTCGAAGAAGAGATACAAAGAAATATCACTTAATTCAAATATGAATAGACCTTTTAGGCTCATTTAGTATCACTCATTTTGAGTCATAAACTGACTTTATTAAGAGTTAGAAAACAACAAACTTCACCATTGGCTAGATATGTCCAAGTCTTCTTAGCTGGGAGCATTTCCTTTATAATAATTTTTAAGCACTGAATAGCTCCAAAGAAGAAATATCACTCTATTTGAGTCATAAATGGACCTTTTAAGCTCATTGCTTCCATCATCTGGAGCTGTCAAGTTCTCCTCTTTGCTGCTAAGTTTAGATCCTTTACTATGCATAATCTGGAAATTAGAAAGAAGAACATCAAGAGAAACATATAAAATTTTCTGAGAAAGGAAAAAGGAGTAAGAAATGAAAACAATCAGTAAACAAAGTATAGTGTTTGCTTCTAGGCTCTGTGCAATAGCAGTTGTGGCTTAAATTTGACTCTCATTATGCCAGGGGTAGGGATGAAGATTGATTTGGAGAGATTGAGAGAAAAGCAGGCTGTATGGAAGCTAGGGAAGTTAGGTGGAGTCAAAAGATTATGGCCAATGCAAAAAAATAGTGCAATCAAAATGATGTCGAGGATAACGATCGTGAAGGAGAAGGAACAGCAAAAGGGGGAGAAAGGGGAGCCAAGATACTTTACTCAACTGTGGCATCCAGCATCCCAGAGAGAAAAACAAACCAAATTCGTGCTCAACAAGATTTTAAGTAAGAATGACAGAATAAAATTAGTAGACCAACTTTACATGTGAAAACAGCCTGTAGAATGGAAGATGCACCCAGGAAACTTTTACTTGCGTTGAGAAAAAGACAAATGCATCTCTCATAACATCCTCAAACCCAAGACATAGTAAATATAATGAACTACATCCTTGATAGTTTCTTTTAACAGGACCATTTGTCGGAGTAGTTCCCTATTCCCTAAAAATTACTTTAAAAGAACTTTATCACTAAGCATTACTCTCTGGTACGTATATTGTCGGAAATGCTTTCTTCACTTTAGTAACAGAGAACACCATCTTTTTCCTCTTTAGCCCTCCTTCTTTTCCTTATTCCAGCACCACAGAATTCTTTAGTGCTACTCGTACAACACAATATAACAGAATCCACATTGCTTCTATTCTTTTCTACCCCTCGTCTCTTACCAGCTGACCACTCGAGAACAATAATTCAGATACATGGGCAGCAAAGAACACCATAAATCATCCCCTTGACATACTAGGACCCAAGGTCAAATAAATGAAAGCACAATTAAAGTAGAAAAGATGGTCATGATGTAAATATCATTTTCTCGTGTCCAACTTGATGGTTCCAATATCTTCACAAGATCCAACTGCACAGAGCTTTGCTCAACACTAAAGGTCAATAGCAAAGGTTGTCAAGGAAAAAATTTCAACCTAAAAGAGATTAACTAGTTGTTTTTCTGCCTAAGCCTTGATTCGGAGTTACATGGAACCTGTGCTAGTTGGCCTTAGGAGGTACTTGGCAGAATAGTCAGGTGAGTCCAAGATGACCTGGAAACAACTGTTATCCAGATCAAATGGCACTCTTACAATGGGATCAACACTCTAGCCTTAAGAATTTCGTGTTGGTCGTCCATACTAACAAGGAAAAACAAAAATGGGGTTTCTTAAATGTTCTTCCAGAATATCTTAAATTGAAGTATTATTCTTGTAACCACAAAAAGGAAAGTCTTGTGATCTTTTCATGGTGGTTAGAAGATATGTGGGGAAGAAAGAAAAGGCCAGAAGAGAAAGCAAGCAAAATTGCAAATGTAATACTATTAAAACAACAGCTAACCTCAATACCAAAACTGGTCGGTTAAATGAACTCTATATATCCATTCCGCTTCATTTGGATTTCATTTACCAAAAAATATAGCAAGAAAGTCCAATACTATGGCCAAGTAAAGAAAGAATACAAATGATTAGATTACCAATACACCTAGAAAGAGTAGTAGTTTTGAGGGGTTCGGGTTCAGCAGAACTGCGTTGAAAGCAAAAATTGAAAACACAGCTCACATGCATATGCAGATGTTGACAGAGGGCTGGTAAATGGTAACAGCAATGGAAGTATGAATTTCATAGATTGTAGAGTGAAGGGAGAACCTTGTACTTGGATACGGCATCGTTGAAGGCATTGACGAGGGCTGAATCATCCCATAGATCGTTTTTCCCCATTTTCGCTTTCTACTCTGCTTCCCACTTCGATGAGTTGCAAAAGAATTGCAGCAGGGTTTTAGCTGCGTTTTGCAAGGGCTTAACTTTGAGGGGTCGTTTGGTTTTGAACAACAGGGGTTGTGTGGCTGGGGAATAATTAATTTTGGGTTGGAATAATTTTGAGATTGTTATTTTAATTTTAATGATATAAATAATAAATAATTTTAGAATTAATTTTTAGATGATTTATCTGGTGAATAAGGAATAAATAATTTTAAAATTGATTTTTAGATGATTTATTTTATATTTGATTGAGATAAAATTTTGGGATAACTAATTTCAAAATTAGTTATCTCACATAAAGGATGGATAAAAATAATACTATAATTCCGAGGTAATTTATAGTGAGATTTTATTCCAACCAAACGTGAGATAAACTATCTAAAAAGTAATCTTAGGACTATTTATTTCTTATTCTTCATCAAAGGTAGGATAATAATCTCGGGTTATTTCAACCCGAAATTAATTATTCCATGATTATTTATTTCCTTACCATACAACTCCTAATAGCTTTGTTCAAAATGCTTATTTTAATAAGTGCAAAAGGGCAAATATACCCCTCAACTTTACGGTTTAGAGCGGATATACTTCTGGTTAAAAGGTGGTGCATATATACCTCGTTATTTAACAAATGGTGCATAGATACCCTCGTTGTCTAACAAATTATGCATATTTACCATTTTTTGTTAACATAATAAATTTTTATAAAAAAAAATTAAAACTGATTTTTTAATTCTAAAAATTTCACATGACTTTAGAAAAATAATCCAATTTCTCATTTATTTACATTCGTTTCAAACTCATTTTATGACCGAGTAAAATAGAGATTGAGGCATTTTTTTTCATTTTGTTCGGGTTTATAAGGATTAAAAAAAATAAGCGAGGTAATTTTTTAAAGTCACGTGACATTTTTTTAATTAAAGATTAAGGTTTAGAATTTTTTTTAATTCAGTAAATACAGCTAAGCTAACGAAAAGGTAAATATGCACCATTTGTTAAACAATGCGGTTATATATGCACCACTTTTTAAATGAAGAGTATATCCGCTCTAAAACACAAAGTTGAAAGGTATATTTATCTTTTTTCCTTTTTAATAGAGAGTTGTTTGGTTAAGTTTTTGAATAAAAAGAAATGCTTTTGAGCATTAGCAAAAACTATTTTTCAGAGATTACAAAATTTAGTTTTTTTTTTAAACTATTTTTTTTAAAAGCATTTTTGAAAAAAAATAAATTAAAAACACTTTTAAAAAGTTTATCCAAACACTAATTGTTGTTCAAAAGTGTTTTCTAAATTTATTGGCCAAACATATAATGTTTCTTATCAAAAGTAATTTTTGGAAAACACTTCTCAAAATAAATTGATTTTAAAAGTTACGTTGTGTTATGAAATAAAAAAGAAAAAACAAGAATATTATAGAGAAAAAGAGAAGTTTTTATTTCTCTTGATGGGATAAAATACTTCAATGGGATAAAAATACAATGAAAATATAACCCTATTTATGTGGATAATTTCTCTTAACTTTTCAAAGATAGATCTTCATTAATATATAAACACTGTATCCAAGATAATACAAATACCTTTATGTACATTCACCGTAACACAAATATGTTCATAACACGTTGGGATTAGTTATGGCGGAGTTTTTGCCAAAATTATCTTTTGATTGGATATATAATTTGTATTTTTAAGTTGGTATTTTTTTCTAAATAAGAAATTTTATAAGTTATAAAAATTATCAAAATATCTCAATTCTTATACAATTTTATCAAATGAGTAAATCATAATTTATAAATAATATATCAATATCTATGTGTCGCATTAATAAATCACTTATCTCCATATTCTTTATAAATAAATGTTTGTGATTACAAACTTTAAATATACAATTCATAAACGTCACTAATAAAAATAGTATTAACTAGTTATTCTTTAATATAATCACTTCACATGTTACATGTAATCTCTTCATATGTCGAACATGATTTTTTTTTTTTGGGCAATATTTAAATGACGGATCTTTCTTTTACAAAATATAAACTTATGGATAAAATTTTTATATTTTAAAAATAATTGAAATTTCAAATCCTACTTTTTAGGAGAATTTAATATTTAAATTATAATTTAAATTATAATTTTAAATCGTATGTCCACACATTAATTTAAAATTATAATAAGACAAAATTTAAATATTGTTAGGTAAATTAAATTAAAAAACTAAAAAAACATGAAATTTTAAATTAAAAAATTTATAACAAAATTAATTAAAAACACTAATCAACAAATAATGGAGACCCTTTTACTTGTCTCAGGTTGTCATTCCCACTCCTGCACTCTACTTTATGAATTGAACTATTAAATCCTTTAAAACTCAAACATTTTAAATTATTTTCTAACCCGGGCAGTGTACGTGTAACACAATCACCTACGCGTCGAATTCCACGTCATTTTCTAATGACAAAGAAAATGTTAAAAACTAAATAAAATCAACAACGATGTTTTCCATGTTTACCACAAATTAATTGGAGCATGCCATCTCAAATAATTGAATCTTTCCTGTCGACTTGAATTTTCAATTACAAGTTCACAATCTCAAATCCGATGAACCACAATCACAATTTGAGTTACCTCTCACAAACCCACAAAACTCATCTGTTGTTTTTGAATCTTTCAATACTTTCACTATCAATGACTATATTATCCAGTCATTAATCTCCTCTTTTGTACCTAACTAACACAAATGGTGATGTCCATGATTTTTGGGAGTGGAGCAACGGTGAAAAAAACAGAGATGTTAGGACGATGATCTCACGAGGTATTTCTGTTTAGATCTAGAAATTTTTTGGGGGTTCCACGATGGAGACGGAGATTTCAAGGTGGTATATGAGTTGGGAAAGCAGGAAGGGTGAAGAAAAGGGCGGCTCACATGGTGGAGAAGATAATAATGATTTTGTTGAAAAGCTCGAATCTGGAAGGGTTTGGTGATGAGGCTGAAACAAAGGTCTTACAGGGTGTTTTAATGGGGGTATTATGATGGAGCTGTGTGGTGATGTAGCATGGCAAGAGGGCGGAGATGCGGTGGAAGAAGAGTGGAGGGGTTGAGAGTTTTTAAAACTTTTTATTTATTTAGTTTCTTTTTAATTAAATTTATCCCATTTACTCGCTTTTAAATTGTGAAACCATGCAGTATATTTGAGCTAGCAAAAAAGAAAAAGAAATACTATGGCAATTGGTCAATGCTTAATGTTTAAAATATCGAGCTTCAAAATATTTAAGTGTTCAGTTGGTAAAATTGGAAGCGCAGATATCGAATGACAATTGGGACAAGTAAATAAATTTCTTCATTTCGCTTGGAATAATTTGTTAATATTGTTTCATTTAAAAATTATTCATGTCTTCAAAATATTCCTTAATACTATATATGTATATTTAGAAAATGTAAAATAATAGAAAATTTACTTAAAGAGAAGGGTAATTTTAAAATTTATTCATCCAGATAAAATTGCTGAAAATTGTTTATATTGAAAGAAGTGAAATATTATTAATGATTTATTTATCTTTATAAAATTTTATATATTTATTTTTAAATTTATAATAGTATATAATTATAAATACTTATTTTTAAAAATACATGAAAATATGATTTTTTGATTAATGTGCAACCTGGAATATTCTGAAACTTCTTATAAAATTTGCTCATGCGAAAAATTGTGGCCAAGACTTAATTTATTTTATTTATAAAGTTTAAATTATAAAATTTTTATGTTTATGAAAAAATTACAAAATAAAAAAAAAGCAATTCAAAATTTTAAAAATATTTTTATTTTAGGGTGACTTAATATTTATCTTTAAATTCTGTGGATCTTTAAATTTTGGGTTTCGATATTTTAAGTGACTAAAAAAGTGATAAAAATGACATTGACGGCAAATAAATAAACAAATAAAAATTGTATGATAAAAGATGAATTCACAGGGCATAGGTTTTGACACAAGTTATGCCTCACAACACAAGTTCACATAATTTATGCATTAGGGCCATACATTTAGTAGTATGGACATAAGTTCAACGTACATGATTTGTGCACAAGACACAAATTTATAACTAGGTCATACTAGCTAACATGAACTTATGCCTACGAGCGTAGTTCAACAACATAAACTTGTGTTTGGGGCGAAAGCTTAGCAAAGATGAACTTATGCTATAAGAGACATAAGTTCAAAGAACATGAACTTGTGTGTTATATGTTGAGCAACGTGAACTTGTGCTCGTGGATAGAAGTTCATGAAGCATGAATCTAGGTGTCTTGGGGCATTAGTTCAACACCATGAACTTGTGTATATGGGCAAATTCACAGCATGAATTTGTAACTTATACCTTCCAGATTAACTTGTATCTCGATTATTTTTCTTTTTAGTATTAAAAAATAAAATATGATGAATTAAATAATATTTAATTTATGCTTCTAGGCAAATACTTTTTAAAAAAAAATTACCTAACAAAATTAGAAATATTTTGAATATAAAACTTTTTATTAAATAAATTACAAAATAAAAATTAAAATCACCGATTTTAAAAATAAAAATTAAACGACACATTGAAATAGAGGTCAGTCCATAGGGATGGGTATCTTCGGTTTTCCCTGTTTGATTTTAAAATTTTAATTTCAATTTCAATTAATAAATCTTCTTTTATTATATTAGGTTTTTTTTATTTGTTTGGTTTTTTTTTATTCGGTTCGGTTTATTTTTCAAATTCAATTTTTTCAAGTTTGGGCCTAATTAATGGACTATTTTTTCGCTTACAATGAGCTACTTTTTTAATTAAAAATGAGTTATCTTGTATTAAATTTATATTATTTTAAGTTTTGAATTCTAAAGTTTAATTCGACTAAGCTTAATTTTAAGTAAAAAAAATAGATAATATTTTAAATATTTATTTACAAAGTCTCCGCAGGATCAATTGATTACATTTAGTAGTACATATGTACATCAGACGGATAATAATTTTTCATTCCGCTAATATCCTTATAACTCGACCTAACAAAAATTATGAGTCTTTTAAAGATTTCAATAATTTGTGGTCCCTAAGTTTTTGTTAAATAAATATTATACATTTAATCTTTTTTTTTTCAAAGCATATTAGCTCGTAATTTTTTTTGACATGCTAAAACTATTATAAAACTTGTTATTTTTAAAAACTTAAGTAATTATGTCAATTATATAAATTATTCTTAAATAGGCTTTGAGATTGTGTGGATATAATATTTTATTTTTTGAAATTAATGATTTAAAATAAATAAAAAAACCTCAATTATCAATTCAATTTCAATTCAATTCAAATTCAAAATTTTAAAATTCTAAACTTTTTAAAAATATTTTTATTTTTTTTATTTTTTTTATTTTTTTTAGTTTTTTTATTTTGTTAATTTTAATTTTTTAATATTTATATCCACCCCCCTAATTGTCACTGTCTGTGCAATAATTTAATTTAAATTGCATGTGGAAACCAAATAAATGGGCCCAAGTGAAAAGAACTTTTTCGACAGTCTTAACAAAAGGTCAAACAGTATGCACAACGACAAAACATATGCACCGGCGTCGTTCGTTTATTTTGAGAATTGGAACGACACCGTTTGCCTTCGCGCTGCCCCTTTACATAGATTGGTACCTTCCAGTCACGGAAGCTACAAGGTAATGTGGCCGACCTTTCTCTCTTTCCTGCCTTTTTCCTCAATTATTTTTATTTATTTTCTTTCTTTTTCGCCCAAGCAAACAACAATTCTAGATATTCAAAGTGTTGAATTTCTCAGAAACTATAAATGTTTTCTTTATTAATAATTTAGCTTATGAATTTCACAAGAATCGAGTGAATCCCATTCCGTCTGAGCGCCGCCGTCTCGTGATCTCCGCGGCTTTGTTTTTCCTCCTCATATCTCTATCGTTTGCTTCTTCCTCCGAGACGACGACGACAAAGACGACGGCGATTAATCTATGAAAGGTATCTACAAACATCTGGTAAAACAAATTTTTTTTTTGGTTTACTGGTTGGATCTGGACTGATTTGTTTCGATTTGCTTTGTTTTGGACATGATTCCACCAAATCCGAGGGTTTCCGGGGTAGATCAGTTCGGATTTCTTTTTCATGGAATTAATTTGTAATAAAATATTTTTCCGATTTTGTTTCTAATTATGAGAAATTTTTGATGTTTTTACTTGTCATATAAAATCATGAAAAATTGTTTTGAATTTTTATTCGCGGCATGGTAAATTATTGAAGTAGCAAGTTAGCATTTTTTTTCATTTTCCAGCTAAGCTTATTTTTTAATTTTTAATTTTTAATTTTTAATTTTTACACTCCCCTTAGAGCTGCCACTCCTTTTGCTCCCTCCAACCCACAACCTCCGTGTTGGAGGTGATCAGGAGGTGAAGAGTTGAAGGAGTGTGACTAGAGGTGAAGAGTTGAAGGGTGTTACCATCCAGCTGGGTTAATTGAGGGTTATATTCTAAGAGAAAATATAATAATATAGGATGAGCTTGTATTTGAAATAATTTGAGCCAAATACTTAATTTGAAGACACGTCTTAATTAGACATGGATTGTGTGTCCCAGTTGTTGAGGAAACAAGGAAGCTGTATGCAGTACAGAAACAAGGGGTGGGGGTGGGGGAGGTGGCAGCTTTTTCTGGAGAGGCATTCGACTAATTAAAGGGGCACCTGACCATATTGTTAATGCGCGGTCATGTTTATATTCAAGAATTGAAATACGAGACCAATGTTAACTACTTAACTTTGTATAGCCATGGTGTAGGTTCTCAAAAGCTTGTGTGTAAATTGGCGACATCCACGTACCTCACCATTCCACATGTGGTATTACGTACATCCTCTAGTAACTGCCCAGTCAAGGAGGCTGCATGTGAAGAAATTACTTAGCCTTTTGGATTGAACCCTTGCCCTCATAGTTTAGCATCGTTGTGGTGCTACCAACAGATACACTCGGTTAACTCTTGTGCCAACCTCTCCTGAGATACAGAGGATACAAGCTTTATCTGGAATGATTGGGGTATAAAGTGCCAATTAATCAACAATGAAGTGCGTTGTTCGTTTATTTTTAATAAACTTGATAAACCAATGTTTTTATATAGATGTGGGAGGACCTGAGCCCAAGAGTTAAGAATAACAAGTTTTTCATAGACCAAAATTGAATACCCGATAGAATAATAAAACAAACAGATATTTGTTGAGAAGTACAAAATTGTAATATAATAATACATATATACATATATGGTGGTGGTTACATGTTCTATTGAATTAAAAGTTAATTCAAGAAGGTTTTGAAACGGTGAAAAACACGAAAAGGTCATGTAGTTGATCCTCTGGGTGTTTGTTCACTGTTTAATGTTATTGAAGTTTTAAGTGCAAGTAAGAGATTTAAGAGTAATTTAATGTTAATCTTCGATTTTCTTGTTAGAAAGATAATGATAGACCTTAATTCTGTTTTCTTTATGTATTTCCTTGTATATGGAAATTTGAGTTTCAATATTTTTATGTAAATCTTTTATCTTTAATACTAACAAAATTTATGCTTTCATAGGAGGTGAATTAGATTAGCTCCTAAGTTACCTTTGTACAAAGGGAAATTTGTTGACTTGGCATCAACATTATGGAGACAACGTGCTTCTGCCGAGATGGCCACCCATTGCAGAATTTGGTAGGTTTCTCAAAGTTAGCTACATTCTATAAGGCATTGGAATAAATAATTTGCTGATTTTAGGGAGAGATGTTCACACTTACAGGAAGTAAAATAAATCTCTGGCACTTAGTTATATGTATTAAAGTATGATTTTTACTTTCTGTTCACAAAAAAGTGCTAAAGTTACTTCTATTTCACAAAAAAACAACAACATTAAATTTACTTCTATTGCTAGAGTCAGGTTTCAGTTGTTCAGTTAGTGTTGGATTACTTTTAGCTATACAAAAAAACATGAAATTTTCTATTGCGGTTTCAGTTGTTCAGTTGGTGTTAGATTACTAGCAATATGTTTTGAACTATGACCTATCATTTTGTGCTGCATTGTGCTGTTCATATGAGAGATCCTTCACCCATCTTATTTCAAATGAACGACTTTCTAATTGTCCTTTTTTTCCTGCCAGGTTTTGCATTCGCTTCATGATGCGGCTTCTCAGAAATTGCTATGACAGACCTGTGCTATATTAGTCTAGGAATTAGTCTTAGAAATTTGTAAATAGTAGTTGCCTGTAGATAAATGGAGTCAAACTGGGTTGAAGTGTTAGATAATGGCCGCAGGACAGCAAGGACTAAAAAGGAAGTAGCATCTCAGTATGTGGCACGTATAGTTGGAGCTGGCACTGAGAAGCTGGAGGAGCTATCATTTCAACCAAATTGTAGCTCATTTTATAGCAAGCTTGGTAAGAGGAAAGGACTGTAGATAGAGTCTGGTTGCAGATCACATCTCAGGAAATCGATACTTAAGAACTACTTCAAATTTCATGAGAAGTGGATCCCACAACGGTTTTATTTCATCAGAATGGTGAATGGAATGATTTCCCTCAAGATATTGTTCGTATAGTCAAAGAGGACTTCCGCACAAAGAAGGCTGTGATTGAGGTGAACTTTGGTGGCTTTCATGTAATACTTGATATTCTACATATGGTTCAGGTAAATCTGGTAACTGGTTTAGAGAAACCTATCGCCTGGATAGATGAAGCAGGTGGTTGTTTCTTCCCGGATTTATGTCTTGTCAGTTGTAGAACACATGACAACTTTGAAATTTACTCACAGAGAACTGAAGAATTCAGTGCTGCCGGAAATGGATAGGGCAACTAAAGTCAAGTTGCATCTTGAAATAGACTTCAATGGACCAAATAATTGCAATTTGGAAGAATGTGTGGAAGAGTCAAATGTCAGTTTTAAAAGGATTAAGGTTGATCCTTCAAAGATAATCAAGAATTTTCTGTTGATCAAAATCAGATCCTATGGAATTAGTTGCAGAAAATCAACAGAATCAGGAAAGTCTGTCTGCCAAATTAGAAGATACACTTAAGTTGGTGGATGCAGAATCTGTTAAACCTATGTTTATTAAGGGAATGAATACCATCTGTAAGGTGGATATAGTCAAAATTAGTCAATGCTCAAGTAAATATATGAGAAATCGCCTGGAACTGTTTGAGAAGCAGGTTGAGATAACCCAAAGTATCGCTGGTACTCCATCAAATGGTATGCTTGGCTTGCCGCTTCCAAAGAGGTAGTATCTACAATTATGAACTATGGCCTTATGCATGGGGTACGTAGACAGACTATTAATCTTGGTAGCTGAGTGCATCTCATTGCCCTGGACCATGCCTCTAAAAGGTTGATAAACTCGTTGTATTGATAAATTTTATTTTTTGATGATTTCATTATTGTTTGGAGTTTACAATTTCATGATCTTAGAATGGTTTTAAAATTTATCCAGTAGCTTATTGAGATCATTGTTCTTTGTGATTATGCAGTTCCAATTTTTTTACTACTCCTCCTATAACCGCTGGTTCCGAAAATAAAAAGGGAAAAGAAGATCCTTGCAACTTAAAGAAAATAATGCTGTGTTTCAAACACATGTTTGGGCGTGATTACGATATCACCCCCCCCACAAAAAATAAAAATAAAATAATAATAATAATAAAAATGATTGTCCTCTGTATTAACTGACGTTATGTTTCAAGAGGATCTAACTTTAGTTTCATTTTGTTTTTCTGACGCTATCAGTGCTTCATAGCTGTGATATTGACGAAAATGGCATTCGTTACATGGTTCTTTGTCGTCACTTTGGGCAATGAAGAACTTTTGCATTTTGGCTCTAAGCAATCTCATCCGCAATGAGAAATATGATAGTGGTGTTGATGATTTGAGTCCTGGCGATTAGTACTGTTTGGAATATGAATAAGAATACACACATATATCCAGAGTATAGCTTCAGGATGTCTTCAGTAGCAGAAGGTGTCTATTCATCTCTCCTTACATTTAAATGCCAGAATATCATGATTAGTTAGGAAGTTAAAAATGTATTGATTGTTGATTACCCTGAGTATGTCGCATTCTTCTCTTAAAGAGAAACTACACCATTTCCTGTTTGTTATTTTGAATATTATGCTTCAGACTTCAAAGTAACAAAATTTTCAGTTATTGTGTTATCTGTGAAATCACTCAAAAATTCTCTGTCAATTCTACATCCGGGAAACTTTAGAATTTCATTTTGAACTTTTATACTCAAGCTGCATTGGATTGGGATGGGACTATCTCATACAGGAATTCCTACTTCTCTTTTAAAATAACTTGCTTTATAAATATAATTACTATGCTTGATCAACTAACATAACAAAATTGATTGACCACTTATCATGTTATGGGTTATTCTAACTTTACTTACTATTAAAGATGGGAGTTTGAGATATCTGCTTCTTGAGAAAAGTTTTGAACACATAAGTTGTCTATTTTTGAACCTTGTAGTGATTATCATGATGTGCAACTTCATTATTTTGTTATTTTGTGAAGTAAATAATCGTGTAACTCTCTTAACAATTATCAGGTTGTGTTGCCACTTTCCGCACATTTAATGTTGAAGGATTCCGGTCACTATGACAATGACATGTTTCTTAGCCTTGTTATGCGATTGTTCTATTTCTAGTGCCTCACATTGAAGGATCTTAATTCTAAACTATTTATGCTCCTAGGTCATCCTTATTATATTTAGGTTTAATTTTTCTTTTTAGATTTTTAAAAAAATACCTTTAAAAAAAAAGAAAACACTTAAAATCGAATTAAATATCTAAAAAAATAAATTAATTTGTTTGTTTTTTTAAAAGATAATTGGGCTGTGATAGTCCATTATTAGTGTTTATCTGCTCTGGTATTCGTTATTGATATTTTATGGGCTCTTCAGGACGTTAAACATGATGACACTGTCTATTTATTTCCATGATGCATTATTTTGATACATATAAACTTTTATATCTTCATGGAGAAGGTTTTTGAGTAGGACTAGCTTATCAATGATTAAAAGAGAGAAACTTGCAATCATATTATGCACAGCATAACATTTTGATTTATTTATCCAAGGCCAAAAAAAAACAGGAGGGAGTTAGAGGGTAACAGAACAATTTATGGCGGCTTAACAAAGGTCAGTAATTATTTTTTCAAATTATTTCTTACCACTCACTGATGGTTGGCGTAATTGATTGAGTAATCTTCATGTTCAAATACATTTTACTTTTGTTAGTGGTTGTTTAGCCAATCTATTTCAGAAGTGGATCTGAGTTTGCATTTTATTTCCCCAGGGGCTCCAATAAGGGAAGAAAGTAGGCTTATTGCCCTGGAGTTACTGTGGATCTGAGGAGCAGTTGGACTTGAATAAATTGCCTATAGAGTTGGTAAGCCTTCATTTGACTTGCCCTCATTCCACTCCAACCTCAACCCCCCACCCAACCCACACCCAAAAAAAGAGCAGCATAAAAAGGAAAATAGAATTGTCTCATGTTATTGTTTTTGCTAATATGATAAGGTGAACAGAAATTATTTTGAGGGTAAGATAACTAAGGCAAGTCCTATTTTCCTTACTACATCAATATGGAGCAACATGAAGTGCTTTCTTCTGGCACAAGTTGATTGCTTCAATGGGTACCTTCTGTGCTCTCCTCTTCAGAAACTGAGCTTTAGCTTGAGATTGTATTTTTTTCCGCTGGTCCGCACAAGAAGTTGCAACATGAGGTTTGAAGGCTCTGCAGCAGTGCAGTTTCGCTCATACATGAACCTTCATACACTGACAGACCTTGGTGAACTTGTAAGAGGTGGTTTAAAGTTAGCTACTCAGAGAATGTATGAATTTAAAATTTTGATCATTTCACAGTTATGAAATGTTTGGATGTCAAGCATGGTTGCACTTGATCTCCTTGCTTATGGTAATCTTACTATTGGAAGAAAGAGAATGATCTAGTGTCCTATTCCCTTCTTTTAGTTGATTCTTCCCAGTCTGGATTAATAAGTGAAGGGTGTAGTTTCCAGTGAGGGACTATTCTCAAGTTTTATCTAAAGGAGCATTCGCATCAAGATATCTTGATACACGGAAGCAAAGTGGGTGATAAATTTCTTTCTTTTGGCTTGTGACTTACGTTGATGTGGGCACGTTAATGAGATTGTCGATGCAATTGCTTTTGCCATAGCACATCTACATGCAGAAACTATTAGGTGGCAAGGCAGTTTTACTTGTTTTCTAATTTGAACTATTCTGTTAGTTAACAAGTAACCAAGTCAAAAGATACTTCCTATTATCAGCCTCTGCCTTCTAGTGTTAGAAGTTTTGGAGGAAATATTCCATTTTTGCTCGATTTTTTGTTCTTTCATTTAATAATTTTATTTTTCATATGAAAAGAAGTACCGAAATTCTGATTTTTAGCCTAATCTTCTGAATAAGTTTATATCCTTGTTTTAATATTTCCCGCTTTATGCTATTATTAGGTAATTGTCAGCAATATCAGTTTGCAATGAACATACAGCAATCCCATGGTGTTGGTGTGGGTATAAATAAAGCCCCAAATCCCCTGGATGCTTTCTGTTATTTGGAGCTATTTCAGCTAAAGTGATTTCAAAAGATATGAAATTGGTTCATGCACACTATGACTTGTTCAGGTGTTATGTTGACAGTTGTGTCTAACAGTTCCTTTAACTTTCTTTTCCTGCTCCCTGAATCTCTCCCCTTCGTTTTTTGCTTAGAGCAAGAAAATTTCCCGGAACGATTTCATTAAAAAGCTGAGGTTGATAGTGGGTGATCAGTTGTTGAAGTCTACCGTAACCAATCTCCAATGCAAGGGGTATGACAGAATGTGCTCCGATCCATATATAATTTGGTAGTTTTGTACTTTAGATGGGTTTTTTGGTGTCAACTGCACTTGTCTAGAATCGATATATTGATTTTGGTTTAAGACAAGTGGGAAAAAATGGTTTGCTCTTAATTTGGGTATGTTTCTTCAAAGAAGTGTAGGTATATTTGTTTGCTTTATATGTTTGTTTTGGTTCAAGAATGTATCCTCTAGTTTCAAGTGTATTGAGGCTTTGCTGTTATCACTATACATTGATCTGGTTGCTTATGTCGGTGGTGGTTGCTAAATTTTAAAATACCCTTGTTGTGGTGGCATTATTATATTGTCTCCATTATATTTTACTTTCTTTTTCAAGAAGTGAGTTTTATAGTGATGTGATGTCACTATAGTAATGCTTATAAGTATGGGCAGATTACAGTAAAGGCATGATGAAGTTCCTTCCTTGTATTAGTACTGCTCCAATTATGGGGTCGCTTTTGGTAGTATGCATTGGAAAAAGTAATGTTTTGCATTAACTGTGTGTATTACTACTATCTTTTTTGGTTTACACTCTATTTGGTATTATGCTATGTATAACTAATACATGACAAACTATAATATTATCAATGCAATGTTTTATGGATGCATTAGTATGGTTAAAGATATATTGCCCTCAAAATCTTTTTTCACATCCTTTTCATGGTATTTGTGGAGGTATTTGTGGAGGGTATTTTGTAAACAATAATTTTTAAAAAATTATGCAATGCATGTTAATTTTTAATATACACCAACAATGCATAAAAATAATTTCAGCATAACTAATAGCAGCATTACTAACACACTATATTCAACACTATTATTATATACCCTACCAAACCACCCCTAAATGTTAATATACTATATTTAACACTATTATATACTCTACCAAATCAACCCTAAAATGTTAATGGATGAGATTATCCTAACATCAGAACAAGAATCTGATCATTTCGAAAACCTTATAGATAATTTATAATCTAAGTGCTAGATTACATAGACGTCTAGTGTGATTACATTTACGTAAGACATGCATGTCAACTGGTATATTTGTCCTTGTATTAAACAAGTATTTCTTTGGATGATGATGAACTCTAATCTCCCCTTAACAAGGGAGGTCATGTAAAATTTGTATGTCTGAGACTTTATACTTTCCATGTTAGTCCACTTGAGGGGGTAATGTTGGACCTATTTCTCCAGATATCTTACTGGAGAAAGAATTTGTGGTACTCTCCCTCTCCTAAACGAATATCCTTTCTTATGAAGTAGTTTGATTAGTGTCATCAATAAGATGCAAGTATTACCAAAGGTAAGCGCAGCAAAAAAAGGATCAGCTCCCACTACATATGCCTAGACTGCTAGGGAGCTGATAAAGTCCAGAAAGCTAATAGGGCAAGTTTACGACAGATAGTTTGGCCAGCTAAATATATAAAAGACACCTAGGCCTTATGGGAGTGATTAGGAGTTGATACTACATTCAAAGCATGCTACATACCGTTTTTGATGGTTTTATCAACTTCCCACAGACTTCTGCCTATGAGCATTCTTAATGTGTAAAGGCATGACCCATCAAGCCCAACAACAGAGATTAACATGCTCCAAATATCCACAGCTACCTTCCATCAGCTAAAAAGGTTGCTGGTCTCACCTCTGTCATTCAAAAAAAATCTTGCTTTCCTTTTGTTTCTGAACCAAAAAGGTACCCGATTTATGTTGCTTTCCTCCACAAACTGTTGCTTGATTGGTTGGCACCATACGAGAAGTCAAATTGCTCCCCACTTCTATTTTCTTGAATCTTCAAAACCATAAACCAAAAAGGCCAAGCATATTTACTCCGTCAATGCCCAAGCGTGTTTACTCTGCAATGGAAAAATTCAAGGTTGATACATACGCTTTCATGTTAATATCATGGATACCTCAGCTTTTTACTTTATTGTAAATTAAATTTACTAAAATAATTTTTATACGAAAAGTTATTTACTTTACCTATATTTTGCACAAAAAGCTCATTGAAATTTGCCTATGATGTTATTGAAATTTGCCTGAATATCGTAGAAAGTCACTTAGAGGGAAACAAATAAGACATTTCCTATGATATATGTTTTTAGATAACTGTGTTTTCTATGATACTGAGTAAGTTGAATGTTTTTTTGGTTACAAAACATTGTTTAGTCACTTCCTTTGATATTTAGATAAAGTTGAGCTAATTATTTCACAAAATAATTTAACGACTTATATTGTACCAACTTTGTTTCTCTTGTATCCTGGATGGGAATGGTGGAATAGTCTCAAAGGGTTGATTGAAGCTTTTCCATGAATCAATTATATCATTGTTTTATTCAAGAATTGACTGGGTTTGTTTTTATGGTATGATGAACTTCTGCCTGCTGGTAGGGCATCTATTACTTGAGATATGCTGCAATACATAAGCGGAAAAAACACTTAAGATCATGCTGCAACTTTCATCTTTTTACCAGTGTGAGGCCTGGGTTTAGTATATTATTTTGGTGGGCACTAGGCATTGACATGTCTTAGTAGTAACATATTTTTCTGTCTTTTCTTTGCATCTCTTTATTGCCCTTTTTGGCTTCTTTTTATGTGGTGGGATTGTAAATATATGGATATGCAGGGGTACTGAATGAATTGTATAGGATGGTTTTTGAGGTTTAAAAAGTCTTGTCCTTGTGTTTGCAGCCACCTTCCACATCACCATGCTTTTCAAATGTGCCGAGCAGGGAGAGTAATTGTTGAGGCTGTACCAGAAAGGTGGTTTGCTGCTTGGTGGCCAAGAGTCCACCTTTTAACAATCAATCGTCCTCTTCTTCTACCTTCTTTTCTTTGTTTTTGGAGTTATGTAGGTTGAATTTCTGAACATTTTGTGATTAAATGCAGCTATGTCAAGACTTGACCCTTCTGTTTCTTCTATATATATGCGACTTTCATTCTCTCCTATATGTGATGACAAATGATTGGCGCATGGCAGAAGTTACAGGGGCGGAGAATAAGTTGTTTTAGGTGGGGGCTGGTCCGCGGCCAATTCCTCCCTGCCCCCACCCACCCCTACCTCAACCCTAGCCTTGAAGAGAATAAAATTGTTAGCAAACAAAGAGGATTGTATTCTCAATCACTTTGAAGCTGAGGGTTGAAATTATGCTTTGTGATCCATGCATAATCTGAGCTTCCTCACAATGCAGTTATTTTATTGCGTATCGCGCTTGAATAATTCACTTTCCTCGTTAAAATTCTTAAATCTTGAGATACGTTGATGTGCGTATTTTTAGGCCAAATCTCTCGTCAGGCAACTTCCGAAGTAATTTTACTACTAGGGGTTAGAGTAGTTTGAACAAATGTATACTGAAATGCAAGAATGAGACGAATGATCATTTAACTGTGATTAATAGTAATCTCAGTTTGTTTCTTCTAAATTGTGCTTCCCTGTTCAAAGTGAGCTGCTTAGGAATTTAAGACAAAAAAGTGACTACATCCTTTTCTAAAACAAAAATCTAATAAATTAGAGGTTATTTAGTAAATTAAATGAGCTATAGTGGGGGAAATTTTTATCCAGAGAATTGCTGTGCGATAATCAAAGAGCGGGTGGATTGGTTATATCTTTGTTCCATAATTTGTGGGTGTTGGTTTACCTTATGGGTTGTGTTAGTCAATTCATCTTAATGCCACACTGTCTGTCATCCTTATAATGTCCCTTAGATATCATGATGGCCAAATGAACAAACAAGATATCAAATAGACACTACTACAAGAAAGAAAGCTTGGCATCGAAAGGGGCAAACTAACCCAGGCAACTGAACTCATTTAGGTTAGAGGCTGCTTAGTAAGAGCTAAGTACAGATTTGCTACTAGCTCCCTGGATAGCCATCCGTTTAATGACTAACTTCTTGACCTTTGCCTCTAGGTTTTCTGGGTCTTTATTTTCTTCTTCTTGTTGCTTCTCGTTATTTGATTTGCATGGTTAGCTGCTGCTTGTGGCGCCGCTGATGAAGCCACATCCGGAAAGTTTTAATCGGCAGAGGCTATCCGCTTTTCTACAAGGTCTACTTTCAGACCGGGTCAAGTCTTTAGGTTGTTTAAGTAGGTTTGGGCTAAGGTCACAGCCCCGCCACCTCTCACCTTCACCGGAACGGCTTTGACGGAGCGGTGCACGCAACCTTAGTCGTCTCGTCATTGGTAGATAGTTGTTTCCACCATCGGTAGCTCTCCGGTGTCCACGAGAGACGTAAGGCCAATAAGCAGCGTTGCGCACCATGGGGAGTTATGATCTTCCTTCCCTCTCATAAAGCCCGATAAAGGCTAGCATTCGATCATAATATCATAATCGAAGATAGATCTTTTTTTAGAAAATGCTAAAACGGATCAAAGATCTGAAATTTCACCAAAACAGGTATTTTTGCTAATTATTTAAAAAAATTATTTCTCGAACCTCTTGGGTTTCCAGTGAGGTTTTATTTAATTTTTATTTGTGAAATTATTAAAAATATATCAAATTATATATTTTTTAAAAATATTTGTTAGTTCATTTAATTTGTATTTATAATTAAAAAAAAACAATTAAAAACTCAAATCAAAGATTAATTAAATATAAAATTTTTTATTATTAAAGAAGGCTGAATATTAGTTTAAATAAGCACAAAATTAATTAAGGAGAACCTATTAAAGCCCAACAAGGTTCAGAATTTTAATTTTTTTTTTTGTCGAAAGTGTCTGTTTTGTTAAACTTCCATATTTTGGTCTGTTTTGGCATTTTCTAATTTCTTTTTGCCCCTTTTGGTGTCGGATAAACAACATTTGTGACAATATTCACAACATACAAATTCACTATTTGCTGGCCAACCGGACGTGCCTCCAGGGCTCAATGGAAACTTCCTGACAGTCTTGTCCATGCAAGCCAAACCTTTTTTTCTTTTTTCCCAGTCATTATAGAGCATGTTGAGAATATCCAACCTGATGTCCTCGAGAAGAAACTTTTCTAATTATGATACAATGTTGATACAAGGGCCAAAAGGTAGAGAAATAGTTACAGTTAAATGCATTAACTGTGACTGTGCTATGATGAGGGAGGAGATGCATCAGGGCTAGTTGATGGGTCCCAACCAGGAGGTTTGATATCTGGCCAATCACCTCGGCAGCCCAACCTTATGTACAAACTCTTTTTCCCTTCAGGCCAGAAAAACATACAATAAGAATCACATGACAAGCTTGTGTCTGACTTCTGGTTCATATCAGGGGAAGGGGCTCTTTTATATCCACAGTTAACTCATAGTTCATTTCAGAATAACTAGGTAGGACAAAGCATGGTCATGAAACTTTAGTGTACCTGGAAGGTCTTTATCTGCCAAAAATTAAGCGCTTAAGGGCACTGAGAACGTCTGAGCTTACTGCTTTTGAATAGTTAGGATCCCAACCTCCGAGCTTGACTACCACTTCGGCGTTAGAGTACCCTCGACCACTATCTTGCATATTCCTTTTTGCCTCCTCTTTTGCAGATTCTTCATCTGAAATTGATATTAGACAAAGACAACGACAGTTTAAAAACATGACAAAACTTCCGCTTATAATTTGGTGGTGCACTTGGTAACTGTAAACTGTTTCAGCACAACAAAGGTATTCTTCATGGATTGTACAGTATGTATGGGGTCCTTCCATATTAGTTCTGGGCCCATCGTTAAAAGGATTCTGTTTGGTTATACCACCTCCTCGCAAGAGAGGTGGATGTCATGCTCCTAAGGACTAATATGGACTTAAAAAGTTGAAACCCCCTTATACTTTTGATAACCTCCTTCTCATCCTCCTTTCTTACTCCAGTTGCTCCCAGTTTAGCGATCAATTATCCACACTTGATCAGGTGTTAGTCAGCATTCTATGTAGAATTCCAAGATGCCAATTTTGGGATTCTTCCTATAGCTGTCTACTAAGTTTGATTCACATAGGGGTTCACAGGAACACTTAGGACTCAGGAGAACCTTGTTTCTACTTCAGTTTCTATTTTCAAGTCCACTCCTCAACTCTTGCTCTGTGTCAGAAGTTCTATAGTATCAACAGTAGACAGATGTTTCTAGCAATTGAAAGACTCGAAAAGAATCAAATAAAGAAAATATACAACTTTTTCTGCTAAAATTAATATTCCCAGAGGCTAATTAGTTTTTTGTGTTTTTTTATCCTACATTATTTGTAGTCCACACGGAACACTCATGACGACTTATGTCTCTGCTAAGTTTTCCATGTACATGCCCATATTGGCCTGTCAACTAAGGATTTTCACGATTTCCTGGAGTAAATACAGAGAAGCATTTACTACAAATATTGATTTAAAGAGAGAAGCAGAGACTAAAGTTCATTTAATGCAGTCAAAGAAAGAATAATTTTCCACATTGCTTGTTACAGGGGAGAGCTTACACAAAATCAGTCCACAATTTCATGCAATTAGTGACCAACAAAATAGTATAGAATTTGGCTTGTCCCACAATCTAACATACTATGAACCAAGTAGCAATGTTGAGCGATTGTAGAAAGCCAAAAGTGGCTTTGTGCTTAGAGCAATAAAGCCACAAGCAAGCAGAGCAGTTTGTCAGCTGATTTATGATGTAATAATTTAAGTTTCTTCATTCCCCTCCTCCAAAAAAAGTTGTATTAATAAATATGTATTGTGTCACTCGTCAACTATCTAAATAAGGGGATTGGAAACACTTGGATGGACAAAAGAGCAATAGATGGCTTGTAAAACATATGAAGTACATCCATATGAAGGGGGCAGAGAGTTTAGCTTCCTAACCTGTGGCTTGAGAAAGGGAAAGCCATACTGTGAATCCAGAAAAGATGCCTCCATTGGTTTACTCCTTCCAGCAGCACCTTTCTTCCCTCTGCTGCAATAACAGCACGGGCATGGCTAAAACAAGAATCAAATATAATATATTTCTACTTCAGTACCAAGTGAAATGAGTAAGGCATACCAAAGTGAATACCTTACTCAGACCCCTAGTAGCACTTTCTGCTTCTGCTACAACATCAGACCCCTCCTCATTAACCCCTGGAGTTGGTTAGAGAACAATTGAATAAAGAACAGAAAAAGGAAAGAAGATTTTTTTTGGGTGAAGGGAAACAAAGAGCTACTATGCCTTTAGATGTATGAGAAAGTAAATAAAATGTTCCAGTGATCATCATTCACACAAACAATGTTCAAAATAAATTGGGATGCCCCAATATTAGCTTTATCTCTTGCCCTAGTTATTTGCTTTATCCTTGTGCACTTATGACAATTCTGATCTTCCTTGTAAACACTTCTTTTTCTATTGTTCTTGAAAAACTTATTGTTTAACGAGAATTATCTTCTTCTGTGAAAAGAAAATGGATGTAACTCACATGATTCCATTGATTGCTTGGCATATGCTTCTAGCAGCTCCTCTGTACTAAGTGGAGTGTACCTAACCACCATAAGAGTTGAACAAAGTTTTTAGAAGATCTTGACTAAATGAGCAAGCAAGAATCCCGAGGGTGCAGGGGAAAGAGGAAATGGATGTACCTAATCCATCTTTTTTTTTGGTAACTAACAAGCCATCTCTTTTGTCAAGTGAAAACAATGATATTTAAAGAAAACCACACCAGGCTATTGTCATGATTCATACATCTCTTTTCGCTCAGGTTCATTGAAAGAAGGCTAATATATGGCATATAAGAATACTGCATCAAGGTATCTACTGAGTCTCGTAGTGAAATTCTTTTTTGATAACCAAAAAAGAATTTCACTATGAGACCAGCAGTAAGTGAATCTTTTTACCTACCTTTCAAACAGGTAGATCTCTTTTTTGGGGATCACAAGTTATTCCAAATTTGAGGGCAAAATACTAACAAAAGAAAGGCTAGGCCGTGGATGCCAGCGCCTGCACCCTGTAGCTACGTCAATGTATGCAGCATTATCTTTTACTCATGAAAGTGAAGAACATACCCAAGTCCAACAGCCAGTTCTCGAGCAATCCTCTGGTTGATTTCCCAGTTGATTCCCCCAACTAGCATATTGATGTTCCTCTAAGGAGTTGTGTAATTCCAGCACTTAGGGACTCCCAAGACTCAACAATGTCAGGCCATTTCAACTCGGAGTTTTGCTTTTTCAAGCTAATTACTAATTGATCTTCATCTATGTACCTACACGAAACGATTTATTCAGCAAACATTGTGCAAGGATATAATAAATTCAGTATAATAATGTTTATCTTTACCATATTGTCTCTGCAGGCTTTATCTTCTCATACAGAGTACTGGTTTCCATGAGAGTCCGAATAATTCCAGATTGCTGAACTTTAATTGCTAATGAGCTCTCATTTGCATCTACATATATGTCCTTAGGAGTTACATCTCCCTGCCCAAGTTCTAATCTCAACTCCACCTCAAAGAGCCATCTGAAAACTGCAATAAGTTTCCACAATTTGAAGCCGGTAAAGAGAAACAATCCATTGAAAATAGCAAAGTTTACAGGGAGCTGAAACTATCTTAAGAGTTTACTACCAAATACAAAGAACAGAACCATAGTCACTAGTATGTTCTTGGATAAATTGCATGCTTTACAGGTTACCATGTAGACCTAAAGCCAATCAACTCAGCAAAAGTATCAATGCAGTTTTCTACATATACGGCATCTTTTGGGGTAGCTCGAGTTTGCACCTAAACTTCATTTTCTGTCTATTTCTTGTTTGCCAGCCCCTTAATTCTTCCCTGATAAAGATACACATTAACAATTACTTCAATTAGACTTAAGGATGTGTTAGGTAGTACTACTTAAAAAACATTTATCAATTGATAGTTGTGAATGGTAAAGGTAAATAAAATGTGTCCAATTTCAAAAGAAGATGAATTTTGCGTAGCAGCTAAATGGGTCAACAATTAAAGTATTCATGAACTTTAATGAACGCAAAAATTACCTCGTACTGAGTGTTATTCGTGGAAGCAATAGGAAGATTGCTGCAGTGAAGGCAGGGATTGATTTTCTTGAAATTGCTGTAACCCAAACGGGGAATCGCAGAATAAAAACTCGGAATAGAGGGAATGTTGTGGGTTTTGAGAAAGGAGAAAAATCTTTGGAATTGAGAGTGGAACTTTAATGGGTTTCGGTAGAGGAACTGAGAGACACTGAAGAAGAAGAGGAAGAAGAAGCCATGTTTGCTTCTGTTTCTTCTGAAAATAGAGCAGATACAAATTAGACTCTTTTTGAGAATTTACAGATAGCTACCCTTAGTTTGATAGAATTACATATTTAACGATATAACTTCAAATTTAACTATTTTGTTTAATTTCAAATTTAACTCAAACACAAATTTATCAATATTGAGGTTTATATAACATAAATATAATTACGTTAATTTTATAACATTTAAATTTTAAAGTACTTTGGTAGCATGAACTTTTGCTTTATTTTTTTAAAATATAAATATGATTAGGAAAACTAGTAATTTATAATTTTAATTTGTACGAAGATCGCTAGTCAATAATATAAGTTATTCAATCAATAATTATGGGTTTCATAAATCTCGTGTAATTGTTTGGGCCAATTCCATGATCTCCAATCAAAAAGAAAAGACTATATGAACACATAAATTATCAAATTAATTATTTATATTATCATTAATTTTATATTTATAAAGAACATTCAAGGTTAATACAATATTTTTTTAATACATAAATATTAAAAAAATCAAAATCATAAATTTTAATTAAATTCGACTTCAATTAATCCTTATAAATATGAATAATTATATAGTAAATTCTACTCAAATTTGATCTCTAATAAACGTTCATGTTTTTTCTTTCTTCTTTTTCGCAAATCACAAAATAAGTATGCTAAAATTATTCTCCAGTTATTCTCTAACATTCAATATATAAACCTGCACGTTTTTTCATCCTCTTCACGTATCATCATTATGCTAAAATTATACAGTGTATAATTAGAAATACAAAAATAATTTATAAAATTGATCTCTTAATTTTAAAAAAGATTAAATATATAATAATCATATAAAAAATAACTGCCTAATATCTTTTTCTAAAACTGCGATTTCTAAAAAAAATTATCTGCTTTAATTATTTTTCATAATACTACTTAATATTAAAAGAGTTAATTGCTTTATTTTTTTTCTTAAAATTGCGAATAAAAATAATTAACTGCCTTAGCCTTTTCAAAAATTGCCATTTCTTAAACAAACTCACTCTGGATACAAAAAAAAAAAAAGAAATACAAAAAAATAATTATTTTATTTTTCCCCTAAAATTGTGAATACAAAAAATGAATTAACTGTGTTTTTTCCTCCTAAAACTGTGAGTACAAAAAAATAAATTAACTGCATTATTTTTTCCCCTAAAACTGCGAGTACAAAAGAAAAGAAATAAAAAAAATTATCAACTTTCATTTTTCCTAAACTGCAAATATCAAAATAAAATGAAATAAAAAAAGGGAGAAATTATGATATATTTGGTGACATATATGTATTATTAGTAAATTATTTTTAAGTTTGGTAGAATAATAATTTTAGTCTAATAATTAATATTTAGCGTAAATTTTTCTAAAAAATATTGGCACAGCTAACTTACTTATTAAATTGGTATAAAATAGCAATTTTTAATTAATTAACACATAATAACCTTTTTATAACTATTGAGCCAAAATTATTGACATTTAGTGTCCTCGGAAAAACTCCCATTTTTTAAAAACTTTTATTAAAAATTAACAAAGTTATTTTTTTAATATTGCAATTAGTAAATTTTTCAGTTATAGACATTATTATCTAAAAATTGAAAAAGTTTTTACTTTTTATTGGGACTTGACAATTGTGTTTTTTTTTTTTAATAAATTACAAAATTGAAAAAATTCAAAAACACAATTATCATTTAAAAAATAAAAAATTGAAAATTTCTTCACTTTTATTGAGAATTGACAAATTCTCTTTAATCTTTTAAATATAATTGGCAATTTTTTTTAAAAAAAATTACACAAATTTACTTAAAATAAATTGAAAACCTTTTCACTATTTAGCAAGGAATTGACAAAATAATTAAACCTTTTTTTTTAATATAACATGATAATTTTTTTTATTTACTGAAAAGAAATTTAAAAGCTTTTTACTTTTTTGAGGGTAACTTGACAGCTTTTTGCATATATATTTTTACTTTTAATTGGGAATGACAGCTTTTTTTCTTTTTAATATTAATATGCACGGCAGATCTTTTTAAGAAGATTAATAATTATCTAAAAAGTTGGCGTTTTTCAATTTTTATTGGGAACTTGATAGCTTTTTTTTTTTAAATTTTAATTTTTAATATGGTAGGGAATTAATGCTGTACTTCAAAAAATTGAAAGCTTTTCACTTTTTATGAAAACTTGACTGTTGTTTTTTAAAATATTGCATAGCAAATTATTATTTTAAAAACTATTAACTTTTCACTTTTTATTGGGTATTGACAACTTTTTGTTTTTTATTTTTTAATATTGTACTGTTATCAATTAGAAATCAAGTTTTTCAAGACTGTTGAACTTTTCTTTTCAAGACTGAGTATTTCACAAATATTATAGAGTTTATAAATTCTGATCTTTCAATTTGTTTTTAGGATTACTTCAAAAGTTGTATCTTTTTTTTTTTTTTTCTCTCAGGTCTAAATTCAATCTGTAGACACACAAAGGATTATAAACAATTTTGATTTTGAAGATTCTCCTCCTACAAGATTATCTCCATATTCAAGTAGAAGAAAAAATCTTTAAGGATCGAGTAAATTCAAAAAGAAAAGCAAATAACTTGCTTATTACTCGCTTGTTCATCTCAATGTTAGTGAGAATTCCCAATGCATTAAAAAGATGTAGAATGTGATGAGGATGCTAAAGAGGATGCAAAATCGAATCAAAAGTTGAAAAAGAAAGAAAGGAAACATGCTGAAAATCATATCTTGCCATTTTTTTCCTCTATATTTGTCTAATTAAATTAAGGCTTCAAGTAACTTTTTTATAATTGTTATGAAATTGCTTATGTATACATGATATACAGATCACAGTTTATTAAATAATTTATATATATTTTAAATTTGATGTCAGTTTTGTTAGTTGTATATTAAATATTATTTATACTTTATTATTTTTATACATAGTGGTACTATGCATGCCAATGTTTTCATTTTTTGTGTATATTATTATTTTGTATGATTGTGTTTAATATTGCATGCATACAGTTGTTCGTGTATACATATTATTGTGTAAGAATGATGGTTTTTTATTATGTTATTTTATTAATTTGAGTTTGTAAGATTTGTATTTATGAATTCATGTATATACTCTTTCATGTATACATATTATTGTGCAATAATGGTGATTTTGTTTACGTTTTCTTAAATTAATTTGATTTGTACAATTTGTATTTATGAATGCATGTATGCAATCGTTCATGTGTACATACTTTTGTGCAAGAATAATAATTTTTTAAACACTTTTTATTAACTTGAGTTTGTACAATTGTGAATGCACGTATCCAATCGTTCACGTATACATATTTTTGTGCAAGAAATATGTATTTTTTCTTATTAATTTGAGTTGGATGTTAACTGATGTATAAATACTTTGACGGTTTTTTGTATTTTTTTTAAATCTTACTGCTGTAATATTTGCAAGCATCAATGTATATAATAGTTAGTGTGTGTATGCTTATTTGTTGAATGTGTTTTATACATAGTATATGTATACAATAATTATATTTTGGTTATAAGTCTTGTTTATTTTGAGTTTGATTGTATTTGTGTTCCTCTTTATTAAATTATATATTACTCTTGAATTTCTAGATATTTATTATTCATGACATACTTTATTGATTATTGCTGGATTTTATAATGCAGAGTGGGGTTATTATGTACCAAAGGACAAAATTTCAAGTTCTCGATTTAGTTGTCATGTTAATACGTATGTTGTACATGCATTAAAAGTAACACTTAACAATGTTCAACTTAAAATGTTTAGTGAAATAGTTTTTGGGTACTTCCTCAAATGCCGGAGGTGCATGTTCAAAATTAATTAATATGTTATCTTATGAAAATAAAGTAGTTCATTACCGCATGACATATTTTATGTTGAGATAAAATGGCAGTAGGCGTTTTGGATTGAAAGAGTTTGCTATAGTGACTGTGTTGATGAGGTTAATGGTGAAGAATATTATGAAGAGTCAAATTAAATTGTTGATATTTTTTCTAATAAAAGAAAGTAGATAAGGATGAACTTGTTGCAAGTTTCATTAAAAGATGTATTTCTTGATGAAGACGCAATAAAGATTGTCGCTCTATACGTTATTTACACTTTCTGTTATCTGTTGTCAAATAATTGGTCTTTATAAGTGATCATCACTTCTAACTTGTTGAGAGTGGTAAATACAAGTCTTTCCCTTGGGGAAAAGTTATTCCTTGAAGCCTTGATCAATTTCATCATGGATAAAATATTTTTTGTTAAAATATTTCATAGATTTGGTGGATTACCTCTTAGCTTTGTAGATCAGGTCATATGAATGTTTTTCACTATTGAACCAATATTGTATTTCATATTACAATCGATTCTCGAAATATTGAACTAGGAAAGTCGCCAATGTAAGGTCATCCATCGCTTTTTATGCTGCATTAACATTCAACAATTTTGTTGATTGAAGGTAAATAAATAAATATATATACTATTTTATTTTCTTATATTTTATAAGTGTACACATAAGCTTACCACTAAATCTATTTTTTTTTTAAATAATAATTTGTAAGGTGTTTATAAATATTGTTTCTACAAGTGATGAATTGATAGCTTATGTTTGGCTTAATGTGGAACAAGTAACTTCATGTTGTAGAAGAAACCCCAAAGTTCATTTTGAGAAAAAGATTAGACACGAAAAGAAATTAGATACACTTATTATATTTATTACATACACTATTATTTATTGAATAACAAATATAAATTTAAAAAGGACATCTGAAAAAAATAAAGCTTACCGCTTCAATTTTACTTCTCGTTTCAAGCAATATCTCGTGATTTTTTTTGCTAATTTCTTCCCGTGTCTAATTTTTTTTTCAAAATGAACTTAAAATTTTCTATTACAATAAGGAGAGTCACTTGTTTCACATTTAGAAAGTTTATAGGCTATCAATTAATCACTTGTAGGAACAATGTATGCAAACACCTACGAATTATTTTTTTAAAAAAGAAATAGATTTAATAGTTAATAATGTCATCCATTTATAAAATATAGAAAAATATAAAAAGTATATATTTCTTATTTGTTACCTTGTTAACATAACTCCGTTGAATATTGTCCGGCATAGAAAATAGTAGATAGCTCCCGCACACACATGACATTCGTGAAATCTCGATATATGCATTCTAAATGCAATATTCCGATTTAATAACCAAACGATACAAATATGACCAGATCTACAAAGCTAAGAGTAACCCACAAAATCTATGAAATGTTTTAAGAAACATATTTTTATCCTTAATGGAATTGATCAAGGCTTCAAAGACAACTTTCCTCCATGGAAAAGACCTATATTCACCACTCAATGATAGAAGTGATGATCACTTATAAAGATCCGATTGTTGAAGTTTACATATTATAAGAAAGTGTAAATAAAATACGTAACGTAATCTTTACCACGTCTTTATCGCAAATTCCACCTCTTCAGTAAACACGCGACAAATTCTATTTTATCTACTTTCTTTTTATTAGAAAATATGTCAACTTAAGTCGGTTTGACTCTTCATAATATTCTTCGCCATTAACCTCATTCACACAAAGCAATCTAGTCACTATGACAAACTCTTTCAATCAAAAACATAACCTATTGTCATTTATGTCAACATAAAATATGTCATATCGGTGATGAACCAATTCATTAAGAGGAACACAAATATGATCAAACTCAAAATAAACAAGACTTATAACCAAAATACCGCGTTTATATAGTGCATGTTACAACACTTGTTGTATATATAGTATATGTATACAACACATTCAATAAATAAGCATATATATACACACACACACATTAACTATTGTATGCATAAATGGTTGCAAATATAACAATAGTAAGATTTAAAAAAAATACAAAAATAATCAAATTATTTATATCAACTCAGTTAACATCCAAATCAAGTTAATAAAAATGTAAAAAAAAAATACCTTCTGCACAAAATATGTATACATGAATGACTATATACACGCATTCATAAATACAAATCGTACAAACTCAAGTTAATAAAAAGTGTAAAAAATTATCTTTCTTGCACAAAATATGTATACATGAATGATTGTATATATACATTCATAATACAAATTTACAAACTCAAATTAATAATAAAAATCATCATTCTTGCACAATAATATGTATACATGCATTCATAAATACAAATCCTACAAACTCAAATTAATCTAATATAATAAAAATCACTATTCTTACATAGTAATATATATACATGAACGACTATATGCATGTGATCCTAAATACAAATCGTACAAAATAATAATACATAAAAATAAAACATTATCATGTATAGTACAACTATGTATAAAAATAATAAAATATGAATAATATTTAAATAACAACCAACAAAACTAACATCAAATTTAAATATATAAAATTATTTAATAAACAATGATCTGTATAAATCATGTATACAACATAATTTCATAACAATTATAAAAAAGTTAATTCAAGCGTAAATTTAGACAAATGTAGAGGAAAAAAATACCTCAAGGTGTCGATTTTCAACTACATGTCTTCTCTTTTTTTTTCCAACTTTTGGATTCGATTTTGCATCCCTTATACACACTTTCCACATCTTTCCTTTTCTCCTACTTGGATATGGAGATGATCTTGTAGGAGGAGAATATTTAAAATCAGAATCATTATAATAATCCTTGATAACTTCTTTTGATGAACTCATCTTACCGATTGGATTTAAACCTCCCGGTAAAAAAAAAGATATAATTTTTTAAAGAAATTCTAAAACCAAATAGAAAAATCGGAATTTGCATTGCCTACAATATTTGTGAAATACCGACTGAAAATTGTATACAAGAATACGTAGCCATTCTTATATAATAATTTGATGATTGTGCTCAATTCCTACTTTAAAATAGTAAGTAGCAAATCTATGAAAGAAGAGATAATTTACTTTCAGTCTTTTAATGAGACACTTTTCAGTTAATTTGCCATGATACCATCACAATATATCTATATACTTACATGGTATCATGAAGGATTATTTTAGTCCTTCAATGAGATAGTCTTTACCCTTTATGATATCATCATAATATATTTATATACTAACATGGAATCATTAAGGTTTTCTTCGCTCTTATCGGTGAAAATCCCCAATCCTTAATGATGCCATTATAATGTATCTACATACCGGCATGGTATCATGGAGGACTACTTCAGTCCTTCAATGAGACACTCTTCAGTCCTCCATGATATCATCATATTATATCTATATACTGACATGAAATTATTGAGGTTTGTTTTAGTCCTTTAGTGAGAAAATCCCCGCCTTTTTTAATGATATCATCGCAATATATCTATACCGTCATTGTATCATTGAGGTCTCCTTCAGTCCTCCGGTCAACACTCTTTAGTCCTCCATGATACTATGTTATATATCTATCTACTAGCATGGTTATTAATGAAATTAGTATAAAAAGAGACAAATTAGGGTAATTAGTTTACTTTTATGAAATATTTTGTGTACTATTCCATATTTTATTATATATCATATATATAATATTAATCAATAGATGTAATTAATTTTATTCTAAATAGAAAAGATTTTAATTTATTCACAATATTAATTATACTAGTTAATATGTATGCGCCGCATGTGTTCCTATATTAATAAGAACAAATTTATAAAAAATATAAGAATTTAGAAAGAAAATTATGAGTTTCAAATTGATAAATAATTATGTTTAAGAGTTTGATTTAATCTAGTAGTTCTTCACAATGTTCAAATATTTTGTTTGAATAAACGAAAACGCTATATAAATATCGTTTGATTGATAGTTAAAAAAATCGTCCACATTTACATGAGCATTTAAATGCATGCATTATATGTATATATAAATATTAATATTTTTTTATATATTTCAAATAACAAAGAATTTAATACATAAAATTTAGTTAATTTTAAAATTGTAAATTTAGAAAAATAATTAAAATGATTATTTTGTTATGAGGCTTCGTACTTTAAATATAATTATAACTTAATTTTAAACTTTTCATTTTACCCCTTTATGAGATGATTTCAACTTAATTTTTTGTCTCTTATATCTTCAGTCAAAACACTTCACATAAATTGAAATGAAAAAATAGTGTAGATTTAACTTATTCGACACTGGAAATAACTTAAAGAATATTGTGTTTCTATAATTTTTATTTTTCGATTGTATAATTTTTTAAAAGAAGAAGAAATTACGTATTAATACGTAATAAACTTACACTCTTTAATTTTTTTATATTAAAAATATTGTGATGGATAATAGTTAGTTTAACAAATAATGAATTGATATATAGTTATAATTATAAATTGATTTTAAAGTCTTGATTGCTAGGACTTTAATAAGAAAGATTTAAGAAAGGAAAATTCTTACCAATTTCATTCATGATATCCTTTTTGCTGTGTTCCATTTTAAAATAAATTGTGCTTAAGAGTTATAATTATAATAATTTACAATTTTATAAAAATTATTTTATAAGATGAAGAGATATCTTTACCTCCCTGAATAGATGAAAGTTGTGAATGTATGAGTAGATGAAGAATGTCAGTTACAAATAACATAAAATTTAAAATTATATAATATCAATATAAGATACAATTAAAAAAGATAACATAGTATCGAAATTAGACTCAACTAAAGGAGAAAAATCTAAGTTAAATTATTTTGAATATGAACAATCTGAGCTGACATAAAATCCACAATATAAAAAAAAATTCATAACATGAAAAAAAGAAGAAGAAGATTAATACGAAAACATACAAGGTTGAAGATTGAATCAAAGTTTTTGATGCAGAAGTGGAAGGATTTATAAGTAAAAGAAATTTAAAAATATAAAATTATTAGGACACTACTATTAAAAAGGAAAAAAAATATATCAAAAAAAATTTCGTGAATATGCTAAAGGAAAAAAATCAAAAGGGAAAAAAAGAAAAGAAAAAAAAACTAAAAAGGAAGCAAAAGAACTTTTTTCGTGGGAAATTTTTATTTTTTTAAGGTTTACACCACAAAATAGATTAATGTCATAAGTGGAAAACCTAATATAATAAAGTAAGGTAGAAAAAAATTGTGATTATCAAAAAGAAAAAAAATCAGTGTAATTTTTTTTTTTTTAAGTTTACACTACAAATAGAGTATATGCCACAAATAGAAAATCTAATATGACAAAATAAGGTGATAAAAATAATTTTATATAATAATTGTGTAAAGATAGTAAATGACTATTCTGTCTATTGCGATGTCTTTTAATAAAGGACAAAAAATTCAATCAACATTTCTAAGGACCTTCACACTTTTTATATAGTATAGATTCTCGGTGATAGTAAAGAATATAATAATATTTTATTTAGACTAATAATTTATTTATTTGACTAATTAAATTCTCTAATTTAATCATCAAACAATAAAAACAATTAATCCATTAACAAAGATAGGAACACTCGTTAGTGTGCGACCCTATATGTACATTACTAAGTCGGTAGTGAATTGATCATATCAATATACCAATCAAGATTGGCATCTAACAACACTTTTTAATGACCGGATAGCATGAAATGTGCAATTCACTCTCAAGAACCTGTAAAAGAATAATGTAGTATTTCCTTCTTTTTAGCTCCGGATCAACCTAGGATATGGTCGAACTATCAAATCCCAATAGGTGATCAACTATGTATACATGTAAAATTATAATCGACCATTGAATGACCTAAAAAACTCTTTTCTTATTTCATTCAATTGCCCCGGTCAAAGTCTTTATTAGTCTTTTATAATTCATGACAACATAGAGCTTAAACTCATTACCAAGAGTTGACAGATTCCATCCCAATCAATCATTAATGCTACAAGCATTTAATCATACCCAATATCCTTTCAACCACTTCCGTAGGGACATGGGTGTCCGGTGTCAAAGTATAATAAATAACTTGTTAATTACTATGATTGATCTTAGGTCAAAACAAAATTTTATATCACATTCTTCAAGATAATATCCTAGTGATAGTTTATGGTAATTCTAACCATTGGGAATTATCCAACGAGTTTGTTCAATGATCATATCTCCATATGCATCATCTATGTATGTGATTTAGTTAATGAGATCAACTAATCTTTATCTTATAAAGATCACCATATGCATATTGATCTAACTGGATCACTAGTGTCCTAATTAGTAATCCTACGATCAAAAATGATTTTAGATTAAGTTATAAGAGATACAACTCTCTCATTATCATGATCTCCATCATGAGGTCAAGTCTCCAAACTTAATCAAGGACCTTATCATATTAATCAAACAATTTGATAATAACTATGATAAAAGAATATAGATACCATATAATTATATCAAATAATATTTTTACAAAAAATATGTTCAAATCATCATATGTGAGATTAGATCTAGGGCATATCAATTATATCCCTAGCAATCTCCCACTTGCACTAGAGCCAATCGTTAATGTACTTTATTCTCAATTTTCACTTGTGTTTGGTCAAACTCCTTTGCACCAATTGCTTTAGTGAATGAGTCTGCAGAGAAAACTTAAGCAACTTCTTAGATCTATCTCATAGATTTTTATTCTCAATAAATAAGTTGCTTCTGCCAAGGTTTTTCATGAAATTAACTATAGATGGCCAAATTTTTTGATAATATTGGTATATCAATATATAAGATTCATATATCATTGATATATGTAGTACTAACAAAATAAGTGTGCTCCCACTAATCTTTTGTACCCACAAAGTTCATCTCCACATATAACATAATTGAACTTTTCAATTGTCTTGTTAAAACGATCATTCCAGATTTGAAAGGTTTGTTTCATTTAACAAATGAATCTTTGTAGCTAGCAAAATTTCATGAGTGATTCTTTGTATTGCCTCTTCATAAGTCTTAGGATTATTATCATTATGATCAATCCATTTGAGACATCATCTTGCACCATTAGATCCAATCTACTTGGTGCATCAGATTGTCCACAACATTCTAAGAGGTTCGTGTACAACTTTCTCACTTTTATATTAGATTTGGTTGTTATTCAATTTGATTTAGAACTAGTTCTTTAACCTGTTCATGAACTTCATTAAGTTCTTGAGCTTCAACCATTGATAATGACAACTTCCTTGTCAACTGAAAGACATCCAATAAAGGTTCCTCAACTTGTATCTCATGTTCTTGATCTTGTGTTAATTCATTAGTTTCTGAACTTCATCAAGTTCTATTTCTGTATTATTATTTTCTTCCAAAAGAAACTCTTTTTCTGAAAAGGTTGCTCCTCTTGCAACAAACACATTATGGTTAGAAGGGTGATAGAAATTATATCCCATAGTTTCTTTGAGATACCAAATGAATCTACACTTATTAGATCTTGAGTGAAATTTATTAGATTGCAATCTTTTAACATAAGTTAAACAACTCCAAATTTTAACCCATTTAAAGTTAGGCTTATGTTCCTTCCATATCTCATATGGTGTTGCAGAGACTGACTTAGTGGAAACTTTATTTAGTAAGTTGTTGCTTCTAAAACATATTCCTATAAGTTAATTGGCAGATCAGTGAACCCCATTAATTAAGAATCTCACCATATCTAATATGGTCTAATTGCTTCCCAGATACATCATGGAGTTGTGGTGTTGCTAGAAGTGTTCATCATGAGAGAATTCCATTTGTTGAAATATTTAGTAAAATCATCACTAAGATATTCTTTATCGCTATCAACCTTTAGTATCTTGATACTTTTATCAACTTATTTTTCAACTTTACTATAAATTTTTTTGAACATTTCAAGAGATTCATATTTGTGTTTCACAGATACACAATTTATCACTAATAATGAAATTGATAGAGTAAGAATATCTACCTTTAGCTTGAATTCTTATGGCCCATAAACATCTACATGATTTAGTCCTAAAAATTCAAAACTTCACTGCTTAATTTTTCGACAAAGGGTGTTCAACTGACCATACTTTACTACATGTGGCTACTCCACTAGTAAAATTGTGTACATGCTATCCTTCCCAAACCCCACTTGTGAGGCTACACTGGTTATGTTGTTGTTGAAATTTTTTATAAGTATGCTATTAGTGTTCGTTTTTATAAAATATAGTGAGATTTTATAATATAGTAGTATTTTTCTTTCAAAACGTAGTAAAATAAACTGTATCAGTGCACCTAAAAAATCTAATCCTAATTGAAGTTGTGGATACAATATCTATTGTAACTGTATGTATATGTATGTGTGACCAACTGCTTATGTAGGTTTTATGTTTTCAAAGCAAAAGTTGGATGTACGTGTGATCAACTATATGTATGTGTATGCATGTGTTTAAAGTTAGATGTGTGTGTATGTATGTGAAGACATTAACTGTATGTCTGGCCAATTGGATTCAATATATATATTTTCAAACTAGTGCACAAAAAGTGATGTCTAAAGAAGTAGCGTTAATTTTTCAGCGGCTAATTAAAACATCGACGAACTTCGGCAATGACGAATAGGTGAGATTGGGTGGACGCGGATGACTATGATTTTTAGATACACAAATTCGCTCCTATTTATAGCCAAATAGTGTCATGACATATTTAAAAATAAATTTTAAATTTTTTTATAGTCACATAAGTGTTATAATATAAATTTTAAAAATATTATAATAAGTATTTTCACTACTAGAAATAGAGATTTTTTCCGCCGCAAATCAATGGAAAAGTTGTGTTATAAGACATGATTTTTCCACTCATTTTTCACCGAATTTGTTCACTGAAAAAATGCATGGTGGGAAACAGTTTTCCACTGAAATAGTGAGAAATTTATTGATTTTTTCATGTGAGAATATTATTATTATTTTTCTTTTCCCACTGATAATCGGTGAGAATAGTCACTTAATATTTTCAGCGAAAAAACAATAACTTTTTAGTAGTGTTTTAAAAATCTCGTTTTAGTTAAATTTTATGTCACAATTAAACAATGCCATATAAATTAAAATGAAAAGAAAGGAGTATTGTAGGCCCAAATCTCAAAAGGATCGTCTATAGAGTATATAAGAATAATGCTGAATAAAATATATTAGTAATGATGAGATTAATAATATTGGGATAATTATGTTGGG
>JACEIK010001528.1:65479-81634 GCA_018107945.1 Datura stramonium | reverse complement strand
ATATAAAATAATAAGTATTTTTTTTCAAGAAATAACATTAATATCCTTTTCTTGTGGAGAATAGATCGGGGCCCTCTAAATTGGACAGGTTTTATTTAGTGCACACTCAAATTTCAATGTGTTTTCACCCCAACCTCCATTGTTAATAATGGCCGATAAAGATGGCAGGTTATCGAGAATTTAACTCTTTCCAAGAAGAAAGTTTGGCGCATATTTCTCTCCCAGAAGAGGTGAACCTGTTGCGTCCTTTCACCCGTACTCAAATTCAACTTCCTTCATAGAGCTGTGTTATCTGCTAATCCTTCTGTTACATCAAATTATGTACTGCTGGTTTCCTATTTTTCACGGTATCATGATTTGGCTTTTATGGCTACTTGGACACTCGACCTGGACCTATATTGACCTTGCGAGGTTAAGCCATTTTCCTGACCCCTCTAAGTTTACAACGATTCGAGCATAATCACATATATTTTACGGATGATTATGGAGGTGATGGTGGTGGAAGAGATATGGGGGCACTAGCAATTTTTGATGAAAAAATTGAATTCTTTTATCCGGGTTTGTCACTTAGTCCTGTCTTTTCTCCAACTTGGGTAACACCATTATTTTGATAACACACATTACACTGGAAATTATAGGATTTTTGTTTTATTTTTTCCACCTTGTCAATAAAAGTTAAGTGATCTATTTATTCTTTTAGGGCCCTGCCCCCATTTACTATTTTTTTCAAAATTTTGCTCTGCCCCTTTTTTATTTCTCTTTTACAATACGATCCAAAGATGCCTTTCGTAATGAAACTTATATGCGGAAATGCTTAGTCACAAGATTCTCCCGTCTTGAGTAGCGGGGATCCATAGCCTTGTCATAAGAGGTCCTTCTCCTGCTCGTGATGAAGCTATCTGCTATCGTTTTGTTTTGAGGGACGATATGTTCATTTTTGATGTCATACTATAAATAAAAATAATATATTGTGTTCAAGAAACAACTATAAATAATACCTTTTTAACCATTTAAAAAAGGATTAGTAATTAACAAGAGAAAATAAAAGAGCAACAGTGACTATGGCCTTAAATCACAGTATGAGTGCATGAAAAAATATTTGTTTCTAGGCCAAACGCCTGCTTAATCTTTCTATTGTTATCTTCTTCTTCAACAATAGAGTATTAAAGTTCATGCATTCTTGAATCCAAGATTATTTTAATGGTAGCACAGAGCTTAACAACTAGAAATTCTAATTCATATCTGAAAATATGAAAACAATGAGGATTACCTTGTTAAGTAGAAATAAATTAAATTTGGAATATAAGGCCTATTAAGAAATATCCTTGCTAACATCCATAGTGATATAATTCGTACATACATGATCATCATCAACCAAGATTATAAAAGAGAACTTTAAATTGTTAAATAATAAAATTGACAGGCAAGTAAGACTAATTTGACAATCCAGGACATGTAACCAATCATCAGTAAAATATATATGATTAGGCTGACTCCTATAGACTCAGAGGCGTCAAAGGAAATTGCTGAATCTCGTGAAATTTTAATCTCCTTTTAAAGATTCTTTCTCCCAAAAAAAAGCAAATACATCCATTCATTCAAAAAAGCAGACGGGGTTATTTAATTGATTGAAAATCTATAGGCTCTGCAACGTCAAAAACCCAAACTCGGCCACCAAAAGTGAAGGCATAAAATTGCCCATTATAGTAACTGATTCCAGCGATTACATCATTTTTTTTTTTAATGTCAATATAAGTCATCCAGCTTAAGTCTCCAGGTCGCCAAAGAGCCAAAAAATTAGCACCTGGATCATAGGAAACCACCAGTACATAGTTTTGACCAAATTTGACTTTGAATTTGGGTACGTAAGAAATTCGGATGCAACAGGTTCATCTCTCCCCTACTTGACACGGTCCGATGGATCAGAACATCCTCGAAGCCTCGGAGAGTAATCCTTAATCTTTATTTATGAACAACGGAAGTAGGCACGATAGCAGGTCGAAATTATACTTGGTGGCAGCTGTTCGCCACGAGGTACAAACAACACTATAAACTTGGAAATCTTCCATCAATATAACCCGCTTCGCAATCTGAGCAATCAGATCGTAGGGAGGTTCTTCCCACTTCGCCATAGAAAGAAAAAAAAGAAGAAGAAGAAGAAGAAGAAGCTAACCTCTGTTTGTGGTATTGACTGGGAGGACATTTAACAAAGGACAGTATATTCCTATATTAACTAGAATTCAGAATCTTCAGTATTTGTGAAATTAACCAAAAAATTACGGTATTCCAAATTCTAGTCACACTTGGAATATATTATCCTATATTACAAGCCTACAAAAACAAAGCTTCTACGTTTTCTTTTGAATCTTTACTATGGCAAACTGGGTAGAGTTGCACCTGGATCTAATTGGTCAGATTTCATTGCTTTTGGTGCTGTTTGTACCTCGTGGCGAACTGTAGCTACTAAGGAAAATTTTAATTTCCTACCTCTTCCTGGTCCTCTAAAGTTGAGCAAGCAGATGTGTTCTACAATAAATGAGGACCGAGGAGAAAGAAAATATGGTCAAAGTTCCTTATTCTTCGGCAGTTGGGAGTTTGATGTATGCAATGTAATATACAATCGCATATGCACCCATGGTTTTTCGCCACAACTTCAGTTGTTAATGCTGGTTCATCAGGCTATGCACTCGTGGTTTCGTTTTATGATAATTATTTGGGCTTTTGGCGACCTGGAGACCTCAACTGGATTCATAACAGAGTGTATTTTGGACAATTGTTGCTCATCATTTTAATGAAGCATTTCAACTTGCACTTCTAATAACTGTATTTTTGGCGTGACAAGGATGGAATCTCATCACTCACGTTGTGAAAGAACAAGAGTCAAAAAAGACCAATATTTACTATGATTCTATCAACTTTTTATTCGTCCGAATTTGAATGTATCCCTCCCGGCTCTCTATAATTGACACTTCTGAAGACTGTGCCTGTGTCTGCCCTTTTTGTCAGGGTATATGCTATTAACCATGCGATTAGACATAATATATTCTAATAATTGTGATGGTTAAAAATTTAAGAGGAAGATTGTTGGATATGTATTATGAACGATGAGATATATATTGTTTTATCAAATATTTAGATATAGTATTTTATTATAGAACCATTGTTTATTCAATTTTAATAAGGATTTAATAGATCATATGTTTGTTTATGTGTCCATTTACTTATACAGTAGATGATTTACTGTACACAGAGGATTAAATCGTTGTTTCTTATAAGTAATCTAATATGAAAACTAGACAAACCATCAGTATGATATTAGCACGAGTTTCAATATAATTTATCTTGGTTATGAAAACGGTGTTGTTCCAACTTCTTGTGCTCGTGCATTTTGTATGTATTGAACAAGACCAAGTAGAGATAGATGTTTTAGAATGACTTACAAAAACATATTCTCTAAACGGTTAAATGTACTTACTTATATTCAATCTTGATATACTCCCTCTATTTCAAAATAAGTGGTGTTCTACACTTTCATTTGTTTAAAAAAAAAAGTTATTTTTTACATAATCAAGAAGACATAAATGTTCTTCCAATTTTACCTTTATTTAAATGGAGAGAGTTTTACATAATTAAGAAAATATTAAAGAGTTATATCTTTTTCGAGATAGTTATTAGGGGTAAGTGAGTAAAAGTACATTTTTTGTGTAGAAATGACTAATTTTCTTAAGGGGTATGTCCACACTAAAAACACCACTTATTTTAAAACGGAGGGAGTAATTATTATGAGTTGTATATATAAATTATCATTTTGATTTATTAAAAGATGAGATCTTGAGATGGATCAATATGCCTGGTAGATTGAAAGATAATAATATATATTGGTAAAATAATAAGTTAGTTAACGAAATCTATGTCTCGATATAGAGATTGATGATAGGCCTTTCGCAAGCAACATGATCCTCAGGTGCAGGTGGTGTCTTCAGAATAATATTGTTTATTGCAACATTTGACTGTTATTGTCTTGTGTTCAAATAAGTAATATAGAAAATATAATTAATATCTGAGACCATAAAATTTACTGTATGTCCTTAAGGAATTTAATCCCTTCACTGTATTCGGGATTTTGGATTACTTTCTCCCGGGATAAAGCAGATGTATCTGTTAATGGTGTAGCAGTACCTCAAACACCAATAACTTGGTCAAACTCTAAGAGCGGTAACAAATCACACAATAGACTCGATTTTGTTTGTTTAAAAATATGTAGAATGTTCGAAAATTCTCTATAAAAAATGAAGGTAAAAGGCCTTTATTTATAGTCAAACATCTGAAGTGAAGAGGTGTGAAGACACCTGTTCAGATGATGTCTGTTCGAAATGACTACCATTGGTAAAGAAACTTTTCAACTTTCTCATCCCTCCGATTTATTTTTTTCCATTTCCCAATTCACACCCAACCCTTAACTTCAACGTTGATAACATGAATTATTATGTTAACTTCTTTCAGGTCATGTAATGCTCGGTGTATTTAATTCTTTTGTGGACAGACTGGTTTTGATTAAAGTGTTTTGGATTCAATTCCCATTTAGTTGATGTCTTAGTTTCTTATCCCTGTCAATGTTCTCAAACCTTTAGACGGGATAAGGAGAACAAGGATAAATATGGAGAGACGTTGGTTTTCTGGTAACATCAATAGGCAGTATAGAGTTCGCCACTTAGCGTTTCGAAGCATATTGCTGAGCTCTTGCCCTGTTTTGAACAGTGTTGTCAATCAAAGATCTGAGACATACTTTTTCGTGTTAATGAGTGTAATTATATCAAGTTATAAAAACCAAGTGGAGAAAAAATTCACGCCATGCGATTTATAAATTACCTAAGTAAATCGCATATGACGACTGCCTTTCATATAAATAGCAGATGAGAGTTTATTTATAAATTCGCCGATGGCCGAAAGTGTTTTAGAAATTGTTATAAAAAATGCGTTTTATAAATCGGATGACGAATAAATAATGTGTTTTATAAGTAGTATAGAAGAGTGCGTTTTATAAATCGCAAAAATGAAAACGTTTTTAAGCAGATTGTAAATAAAACGCATATGAGTACGCTGATTACTGAGAATATACTCTCTTCCCATCGAGAAGAGTTTCAAATGCATATTTCTTCCGAAAGCTAGAAACGCAAAGGGATGACACTGCATATTAACGGAGAGATGAATCTCTTTCTAGTTTTGTGATTTACTATTCATTTTTTTTCGGGTGATGTATCAATGTCAACTATTTTCCTTGTGCAGTATAATTATTGTCCCTGCACAGAGAATTCTTGGTAGCTAGAAGATTGCCACACGTTGGAATAAGGTATAGTAAGGGGGAATTGAGAAGGGAGACCTTGGTTCTAACGTATAGTCAATACGCCACCTAGAGTTTGCGTTTTGAATAGTGTTATCAAAGGCACGCTTAAATTCCTTAAAGCTTTTTTGCCCCAACGAACCTCTGAGCCTTTTTGTGTTTATCGCCTTTGATAACATTGCTCAATAGCTCGTTATGCACGGGAGGAGGATTGGAGATATTTCTACAGGTAAATCTGTGCATACAAGCAAACAAGCAAGCGTGCCTTTATAATCGATTGGGGAATACTAGGAGAAACTTCCTCATTGAATTAAATAAAAAACATTGACTGTGTTTCAATAACAAAACTAAAAAATAATTAGCCCGCACTATTACTGCAATTATTTGGATGTGTCAAGCCTCGCAGTCTAGGACTGATCCATGAACTAAATAGGAAATTAATTAATTTTTTATTATATATTACATTGGTGTTAGGAAGAAAAAATAAGTCGGAGATTATAAGATGAAAAATTAAATCCTCACTAATAAAATGAAATTTTAAATAATCACCAAATTAAAAAACTGAGAATTTTGATTGGCTTTATTATTATTATTTTTTAAAAGTACTATTTGTTATTGGCAAGTTGTACATAGTTAAAAAGAAGAAAAAAAACAAAAATAGTGCGGACCTTAATTAAAAAATATATAATGGAAAGAACCGTTGGCATGATAGTTGTCATTTTGTTTGGTGTGGATCTTTTAATTTGTCCAATAATATGCTACATAAAATAGATTATAAACTCATGAATATAATATAAATGGTCATTAATATGTTATTATTGTATGATATATTTAAAAAATATTTCTTTAATGAATTTCTATCTGAATTAAATTATAAATTTGATTAATTTATTATAATTGATAAAATTAGGGTTCATACAAAAGTTTGTCCTATGGACATTTATGACAAGGTATAAAAGAAATCGGGTCACCAACTAACAGCATTGTTTTTGTTCCACCAAATTCACTCATATATTTGAAATTAAATAAACATTAAAATGAATATTGAATTATATGTAGCAGTTAAAGAGAAGGACCAAATAACTATTCGCAGTGTTCTCATTTAACAAAAAGAGTGGATTCAAATTTTAAAAAATTGTTAATGGATAAGGTCTTTTTACGATAGGGTCATTCATATATTTTGGGTGGTTTTATTGTTTATTTTTTTTTTGTTTTTTTAAAAATTTAAATGTTAAAGGATTACATGTTTTATTGTTTATTTTTTAATATTGTTAATTTTTAATTTTTATTCTTTAAAGAAAATTCTCCTAGTATTAAAAAACAAAAATAAAACATCCCCAAGTAATAATAAAAAATAGCCCAATTTCTCTTGACAATGAAAAACAAAATCAAAATCAAAAAATAAAGAAAATTCACAAGAAATAAGTACACAAGTAATACCTCCCCCTCACATAAAAAAAAAAAAAAGAAAAGACGAAAAGAAAAAACCGTATTTAAAAAAATAAAGTGGCGTGGCGCATGTTATGTCAGAAGATGAAAAATTAAACTCAAAGCATAAGTAATGCCTCAAGGAATAAAGTTCAATAGCACAATGCATGTTCTAAGAACATAATAGTGACAGAAGTTATAAAGATCTTATGTCTGAATCAATATTTACAAGATTCACGTCAAGATAAACATTTTCTAAACTCCCCCCTCCCCCCTCAAAAAAAAAAAAGAAAGAAAAAAGAAAAAACCATGTTTAAAATAAAAGTGCATTGACACATGTTATGTCCGAAGATCAAAAAAATTAAACTCAAAGCATAAGTAATGCCTCAAGGAATAAAGTTCAATAGCACAATGCATGTTCCAAGGCATAATAGTGACAGAAGTTATAAAGATCTTAATATGCAAATCAAACACTACAGAATTTACGTCAAGATAAACATTTTCTAAAATATTGTCTTGCGAAATTAGTTTTGAAGGACACTTTGACTCACAAAATTACGAATTTAAAGAACAAAAATTAAAAACCACCCAAAGAAAAAAGACAGTCTGTGCAACTGTTAATACACAGCACTTGTTTGGAATTCAAAATGGTACTTCTAACATCTAAGAATAAAACGAAATTACATGTAGAAAGTAGAACACCAGCGTATTAAGGACAAGTAAAGTTTGCAAGGGAAAAAATTGTGTATTTATTCATGTAGTCTCATCAAGCCAAAAAAGGACCCGTAGCTACAAAAGAATAATGAACTAGGGAGGCAATAGATTTGACATTAAATCAGAGTGCTAGTGGGAATGCCCATTCTGCACCCTCACAAGAATCGGATCAATTTGTTAAAAATAAAATGTACAATGAGAGAGAATTCACTAATAACCCCAAATCTACTATCTGCAAGTGGAATAGGAAGGAGAGAGGTTCTCCTGCCAAAGACAGAAAAACTCCCCCGCCAGTGTGCTACTTGCCCCACTCTTTAGAGGCCTGCACAAAGAATATAACCTTTCTTTAATCTAAAGCTTGGGTTAAAAAAAGTTGCATTGCTGCTGCCCCTCCAAAATGCTTAGCTTTTCTTATCGTGTTGTTAGCTCCCCCGTTAGATATAATATGTGTTAGCAAAGTCATGTTCTATAAGCCACCACCCCTCCAGAGGCAAGCAAGCCAAGATGCTCTTTACTTTTTCAGTTAGCTATCTATTCAATCCATCCTGCCTTCCAAACCCTAAAACTGAAGGACCTCTGACTTTTAAACGCTTCGACCCACTCTCTATTCTGGGTGGTTCTCTCTTACTCTGCCCCAATTCTAACTGGAACCTGTGATCTCTCTTGTGCTCTTCTTGCTTGCTCAATGCTTGTTCATTAGAAGCCCCTTTCAACTTAATGGAGACTGCTACTGTACCACCTCTGACTGACTTGTCTCTGTGATTAAAGTCTAATGCTTCTTTAGATTGGCTTGAAATAGCAAAGGATCTATGATTTATATCATTAGTCGACGAACATTCTGGCAAACACAATGGCTCCAACCGTCCCGATTGATGTTTCTTCAATCTTTTAAAACTCTGCAAAGCACAGGCCAAACATACTATTTATAGATTTGCTCAAAAAACAAGGAATTTCAGTGCTGAAGGAAAATTATATGAATAGACACTAAAATTGGTAAATGAAAGAAAATTCAAAAATTAAGGCATACTATTTTCCTAAATGCAATTAGTTTCAATTTCTAATCACGAATCTTGTCAAGTGGAAGACATGTAAGCTACCAAAAGAAAGTCTTGTAGAAAAATATAGAACTACATCCCATATTCCTCCAGAGCTGGATAAGAAAAGAGAAAAGGAAGTCCAAACGACAAACAACAGAACACAAAGGACATAAGTTAGAACTGTTTTTGCACTAAAAATTACAAAAATATATATTGTGGGCATATGGAACAAAGAAAGAGAAAAATAGAGCATTTAATCACACATCTTTCACCCCTTTTGCAAATTAATTAATGAAATATTTGGATTTAACTAAAAAACATCATTGTTTCTATTAAGCTCTACCTGGTTCTCAATGTTGATAGACTCAGAATCATGTATGCTTCTATGATCTGCTCGAGGACGTCTCTTCACCCTGAAAATCTCTGTATCAGACTCATCACTGTCTTGATCTATAACAGTTCTACAATTTGTCTCATGAGCTACTTTCTGGACTTTAAAATTGTTAGCACTTGATGAAATCTCTGATCTTCCACTCCCACAACTAGAAACATCACCATGGAGCTTCATTGATGAACTATCCCCTAAGTTACAGTTAGCATTTCCATGTACCTGCACAGTTGAGAGCTGGATTAGCCTCAGTTCCAATAAGGTACTGTTTCTTTAAGGCGGAACTCAAAAGAAAGTTGGCATATATAGAATTACAGAATGAAGGCCACTTACATTAACACCAGTGGAAAGATTATTTTTTGGCTCCATTGAAGAGTCAAGATCAGACACAACAGGAGCAGAAGCATTGGATACTTCCTCAAAAATTGTCTGTTCAGCTGAGTCCTCTGCCCATTCAAAATTGATTTCACAATATGGAACATAACCTTCATACCCCACTCGTGGAAACATTTTTAAAAGAAGAGAAAAGTCATCAGTTTTCCTAGATTGCTGTTCAACTTCATGCAAAACCACCTTATCCTGCTCAAACTGTCTAGCTGCAGTTTCCATGTCCAATATATCTTCCCTCAGGCAAAGGATTCTACTGCTGCCACAAGGAAAATCAAGTGACCTAGGATCTGATGAACAACAGCCATACGATCTATCATCAGTTCCAACAAACATTGTCAATTATAATTAGAGAAGAAAAAGAAAGACAAGGTTCATTTAACATACCATGGCGAAGGCACACAGCATGTGCATAGCAGTTGCAGTTAAGATAAGCTACATAACAATCACGCTTGCATATGCTGCAAAGAATGGTACCATGTGCGAATAAGGATATGCCTGAAAATGCTTTTAACCTTGCGAGGCACCAACGAGCACGATGCTGAAACCGCATCAAATTCAAAAAAGAAACTTTGATGCTATGATGAGTGATCAAGTCTGCAGAGGAATAGTCAGGATCTTCCAGTTCCAAACTCGTAGACAGAAGCATTGCTTCTTTGCAGAGAAGTTCCTCATGGGGAAGTAAAGGCACCCTGTTAAGGAGTGCATAACGACGGCTAGCAATTGAACCCATAGGAAACCAATCGCCAGTTGCAAAATTAACCGCTTCACCACAATTGAAACCTGCATATAAAGACATAAGATTTGAGACCCCAAAATTTAATGTCCTCAAAGGACCATAACAATCAAGCATAAAATAAAGGAGGATGAGATACTATCTATTTGAGATGTCTGATTAAGCAAATTTCACATACATGTTTCCTTGGACTAAAATCAGAAAAAGCAAAACTTTTTTTCTAGAGTAAAGGAAAGGCAGACTCTTACCATGACTAAATCCTGCATGATACGCTCTAGGAAAAGTTACTACGAATTCCCCGGGTTTTTGAATAGCTTTATACACAGGTACACCATGCTCTGACAAAATATTAGGAGGAAACAATGTTGTCTTCCCCAAAAGCACATCAAAAGCTCCATCCTCTCCATCAGCTGATAAGATATCATTGGTATAAACATGCTCGCGAACAACCTTCTCGAAGTCAAGTGCTGAATGACCAGGAATACCGTACCATGTTTTTGCTGCCCCGCAGTGCTGATAATTGATACTACAAACAAAAGAAAAAAGATGATCAGCCCTGAACAAAGACTAACATTGCTCAAATCAAAGAACACATACCTATATAAGTAGTGGTCTTCCACATGCCAAGCAAACATACTAAATAGCATTCCAATATACAACATAGGTTCAGTAACTCCCTGGAAATTAAAAATTGTATCAATCAGAGATTGAGACACATTATCTGTTTGTTCATATTTTCAATGGAAGATGGGATAAGATAATCACTATACCGGTATCGCTTTTTCAAGGAGTCGCAGTACTGATCTAGGCAACCGAGAAAGTCCCTGTAAACACAAAGTAGAGAACATAATTAGAACTGGATAAGTAGTTATTCCAAACAATAAGGCCACCATTGACCTCCCTAGAACTACAGCTAAATGTTTATAGGAGGGAGAGAGTTGTGGTCTGGGAAAACTAAGCAGGAAATGAAATAGGTGATTCATTTTTTGCGGGGGTACAAGAAGAAGACTAAAAGAACAGAGAAGCAAACAAAAGAGGTAGATATCTCTAAAGCATGGCAAGAGTCAAAGTGTATCCTAATCATGAGCCAATGTACATCCTAATGGCACACAATTTGACAGTTTCATACAACAATTCGATATGATATCCAGAAAGGAAAAAGAGGGAAACAGTCAGACAAACTTATTAAGAGGACTCATACCTTCATATTCCATTTGCTTTTTCCGAGCTGATCACTGGGAGAAGATGAAAACGCACTACCATCAACATCACAGGCATATTCAACACTATCAGTCTTTCCACAAGCTATTTCATGCCAAAATTCTTTTTCCAAGAATGTAGGAGGAAGGCATCCAGCACTATAATATCGACGAGAAAATACCTTGTTCGCCATTTTCTCGAAATCTCGAAATGAATAGTTCCTGACAGATCACACTAGTCAAAAGTGAGGCATATAACTAACCAATAGGAGAAATTACCAACTACAAATAAGAACTAACCTTCCACTCATGAAAAAGGTGACCTTGTCATCTGTGTCCCATTCGGCTAGACGAAGTGGCTGTACCCTAGTAGTAAATTTAAAACCAGCCTTCTCTTTCATCAGAACAACTCCAGCAGGAACAGAAGCTGTTATAGGGGCAACAATCTTGCAGATACCTGTTACATTTCAAATATAGCTTCAGCTCTTATCAATCACAATTAAGCTAGCAGCAGCACCCATAAATTGCCTTTAGAAAAAAGAACACAATCCAGAAAAATCTTATATATAATTTACAGTCTAGAAATTGCAAGAATAGCTGGAATTGGAACTTTTTGACTTTTTTCAAATAAGAAAAAGCAAAATATTCTAGATAGAGTCAGAATGCAGAGTAATAGCAAAACCACTGAATTTATTTGACGAACAAAGAAAAACAATGAGGCCTTACCATATTTAGAAGCTTCAGGAGCTAACTTCTGGAGATAAACTAAGGGATCCTCAAACTCCTCTTTATTTGGATAGTATACTGGACATTCTGGAATTTTATCAATCCAGTCCAGATTGGAGGTGTCAAACTTCGCTACCTTGTGCTTTGAGAAAACATCTTTTCCGTTGAAAGAAGCCCCAGATCCAGGATATGAATCAGTATTAACCTGGATTCTAACACCACATGAAGCAGAAGATCTTAGGGCATCTCCTCCGCTTCTACTCGGCATATTGCTGACACAAGGGAGATCATTCAAAGATTCTGTCTTCATTCGTTGAAGCCTCTTTCGCTTCAAAAATTCCAATTTAGCCTCCCTGGACATGCAGACTCTCCCTTCCACCTGCCATAGTGAAAATATCCTCAATAAGATTGAACATGCAAACCAAACAGTATCAAACCCTGAACCATTGTTGCAGACAAGCACAAAATATCTCACACAGCTCTGTTATGGAATAATAGTTGTTTATAATCAGCTGTAAGAAAAACAGTCTTACAGCATGACCAAACCAAAATAGCCAGAAGATTTATCTAGAAACCCGAACAGACAACCAATCATTTGAAGCTCTAATCTTGACTTGTAAAGTAGCAAATGTTTTGAGACATAGGGAACCCACAACACAATGAGGAAAGAGTATGACCATGACTGAAATATATGGTATTCAATTATTAATGACTCTAAGAAATATTTATTCAGAGAAACCAGCTCTCACAAGCCCTCAACCATGGAGATTTTCCTCAGTCATTTCCATAACTACATTTAATTACCCATCCCCTGGACTTCTGAATCTTGTAATTACATTACCCAAGGGAGAGCAATTTAAAGCATTAATACAAAAGATATAAAGGAGTCTACTAACCTGAGAGCACTAGCTATTGACCAAACTAACATTAAAGTTGACTCACACAAAACTATCCGTACAAATTATGAAAAAGAAATTAAAGGTGTGAACACTACTAATTAACTAAAACAGAGAAAAAAACAGGTGTAAACACAAATAAGAATAATTTTTTTTTTGTTAAGACATTGAAAAACTGATAGTTAATAAATTTAATGCGTCTCAAAATTTTACAACTGGAACCAATTCAAATTTCGACCCAAAATCAGAGGGGGAAAAAACTTAGAATTTAAGTCTAACATGTTTTCTGCAACAGTAATAAAACAAGGGGGGAAAGGATAGAAGACGAAGATAGCATAATCTACCAGAAACCTGACACCATTTATTCAAAAAAAAATTAGGCCAATCCATAAAGAGATGTCTCAATAAACGGCCTCTAATGTAACTAGTAAGATCTGAAGCAAACAGGAAAAAAAAACCTTTGCAGTAAAAAACTTAATTTGAGAAAAAAAAATTCAGACATAGGAAGAATTGGTGATAGTATCAAACAATTCAATCAGGAATTTGTTGTGAACACTGGAAAAATCAGTTCAAATTTCTTCATTCAAATTTCTCTAAATGAATAACATGAACAAATACTCATTACAATATGTGAAATTAGTTGATATTAAGCAGTAGAAATCACTAGGAAAAGATAATACAAAAATAAAAAGAAAAAATACTTCAATTTTCACTGAAATCTTAAGAATACTGGAGATCCAAACTTTCAAGCAAGGAACAAAAACTTACATTCGGAACTCAAAATGTTACAAAAATACAAAATACATCCGACTGATAACATACCATCTCATTACGAAGCTTTTCCCTACTCGTCTTCGTCTTTCCTCACTCTTCACAGAAAAAAACAAAACCAAAAATGGGCCAAAATCAACAATACAACCGTCAGTCAAGCCCTAGATCCTGATCTAGGGCACAAGAAGCCAGAAAAACAGCCTTAGGCTCGCCACATTCCCTTAGCACTGCACGAAACGAGTCAAACTCAGAGATCAGAGCGATTCCACCAACCGAGTGACTCAGTTACACGAAAACGAGAAGCACTAATATAAGCGAACGAAACACGAAGAGTGAGTGCGTTTAAATTCTCCGGCGACTCTGTTCACCGGTGAACGAAAAAGTGGTTTCCCGGCGAGAGAAAGATGTTTTCCGGCGAGTAGAGGGAGAGAGGAGGGAGAGAAAGAGGAAGGGGAACAGTAAATGGAAATCCAGAAGTATTGGCTTTTAGAAAACGGAAAAAGAGAAAAGAGAAGATAATTTATAGTTTTATATTTAGGGCAAAAGCTGGAAATGCATTTACTTTTTATTATTTCTTTGAAAATTATTATTTATTATTTTAATCTAAAGATGGAAAATAATAATATAAAAAGAATAAAATGGTTTTTAATTAGTTTTCTGGTAAAAGATAAGAAGTGTGAAGGAAAGTGGTGGTTGTTAGGTTCGTTCAACCAAACGCCAGCCGTCCTTCAAACGCCCCGTTTTTTGAACAGTTACATACTTGTGCTTTTCCAATAATACCCCTAATATAATTATTAGTTTTTCACCATCTTTTTAAAGTAGGTAAACCACATTGAGTTGAATTACTTCCATTTTGATCTCTTTTAACTTCAAGTGTACTTCTAATCTTATTTTAGAAAGCAATATTTCCAAATATGACTGCTAAAAAGATATTCGCTTCGTTCAAAATAAATAATATTTTAATTTTTTAATTTTATTTTAAAATAAGCGATATTTTATATAATTAAGTCTTTTTTCAAATTTCAAAAAACTGGTTCGAAAGGACCAGGAAAGATCAAGAGAGTAGAAAACATGAATAATATTCTTTCAATTTTATCCTTATTTAAATGGAGAGAGTTTTACATAATTAAGAAAATATTAAAAAATTACATCTTTTTCAAGATATTTATTAGGGTTAAGTGAGTAAAAATACAATTTCTTTTTAGGATTGAATAGTTTCCTAAAGGTGTACGTCCAATCTAAAAACACCACTTATTTTGAATCGGAGGTAGTATTATTCAATTACAACTACAATAAAAGAAAAAATTGCTTTTTGAAAATATATAAAATTATAAAATTTTAGCATCGCACTTACATGCACTAAAAATTAATACTTTTATTTTAAAAAATTATATTCAAAAGATATATTTTAATATTTTATTTCAATAACAAAGGCGTGATAAGTAATATTGAATTAGGCGCATGTTATGGGTTCAAATTCTACCTTAGCAAAAAGCTTGTGGTAGAATTCTCTAAAAAAATAGAATGAATAATACAATTATCTTAAACGAGTAGTATATATTTTGCGACTCTTACAATATTAAGGGTGATTTTGGAATTTGAATAAAAAAAAAGGGTAATTCTGGAACTAAGATTGACGGTGTTACCAAAGAGTTTCGATTTCTGTTGCAGTCAGAGGAGGGAAAGAGGGAAGAAGCGGGAGAAAAGTACTCGTGTGTGCTACAGTACACGAAAGAATATTGTGGACTACTTCTCAATCACTGTGTGGACGGTGGAGATTTATCCTTACCGCGTTTAGATGTGAAATCAAAGGTCCATGTACATAACAGTTACCATATTCACACGCATTATCGTCAGTTTAACCTAACTTTCTGTTAGTTATACATGGTCCAACTCAAAAGACAGATCTCTCCCTGTCTGGTCCTCCTCTAAAGCGTCGGGTAAGGGGTGATTGAGTCATTTGAGTAAGATATTCAGAAAAAGGCAAGTGGGAGTTCGTCTAACGTGGGCGTAGGTTTCTTATTGACAAGCGAAACGTGGAGTAGTTCATGTGAAACGTGGACCAATCAGGAGAGGGTAAGTACACTTGGCAGATGCTGACGTGTCGTGAAAACTGTGTGCTTTGCTTTCAAAATTGCCAGAACGGAAATAGCTGGCTGTTCCCTGCAGGTATCACGTTCCCTTGTGATCAGCTCCGTCACGGGAGATGAACATTTTCTCTCTCAATAGGTGAATTCAAACTGAACTTTGTTTTTAAAATAATCTAATTTAAGTTTCTTATTTTTTTTTATTTTAATTTATTATGGAATTTTTAAAAATTTAAATTTACTTTTTTCGTTTCTGTATATTAGAAATAATTGATTATTTTTTTCTTACTCTACCTTTGATACTTAAGTCAGTAGAATTAGAGGCGGATTCAAAATTTAAAATTTATGGGTTCAATTTTTTCAGATTTTAGGATTGAACACAATATATTTATAAAGTTATGGGTTCATATCTATTATTTATTATAATTTTAATAAATTTTACACA
>JACEIK010001527.1:197054-217097 GCA_018107945.1 Datura stramonium | reverse complement strand
CAATATTTAAAAACAAAAAAATTAATCTACTTTTTAAAAATAGAAATAACTCAATAATTTATATATATTTTTTAATAGACGCGAAAGTTAGGTTAAAATGGGCAGGGAAGACGGGAAGTAAAGCCTTAATGCCATCACATAATTAACAATTTTTAAACTAAACTACTAAAAATCAAATTGTGACAATATGTTAACATTGCTTGTACAATTTTGCATACACTATCAGTATTTCTACATGTCGTCAAAAGTAAGTTTAATCTCACTTTTTATAAACGGTTGATTATTACTTTTAATTATTTTTCAAATCGCATGATAAAGTAGCTTTCGCAAGGTTAGAGTGTCAGTGTATTTTAACATATTGTAGAAAGTAAATTCAATCTCACTTTTTTTTATAGATAATTGATTATAATTATCTGTAATTATCTTTTCGGTCACGTGATAGAGTAACTATCGCATTATTAGAGTGTTAGTGTACTTTAACATGTTGCAGAAAGTAAATCCAATCTTACTTTTTATCACTGCTAGAAATAGAGATTTTTTTCGCCACAAATCAGTGGGAAATTTATGTTATAAAGTATGATTTTCCCGCCCATTTTCCACCAAACCAGTTACTGAGAAAACGCATGGTGGGAAACAGATTCTCACTGATTATTTTTTCTTTTCCCACCGATATCAGTGGGAATAGCCACTTAATATTTTTCAGTGGGAAATTTGAATGGGAAAATAGTAATTTTTTTAGTAGTGTATGGACGGTTGATTACATGTAAATATCTTTCAAGTCATGTCATAGAGTAACTTTCGCGCACTGTTAGGGTGTCATCGATGTATTTTAACATATTGCAGAAAGTAAATCTAATCTCATGTTTTTATAGATGGTTGATTAACTATAATTGTCTTTTAGGTCACGTGATAGAGTAACTTCTGTTCTATCAGAGCGTCAGTGTATGGAAGTTAAACTTTGTCTGATTATCTCATAGTTACAATGTTTGTGTTTTGGAAAATGTAGATTCGTGGTTTCAAGTGGGAGTTGTTCTGAGCACTGGTATCAACAGTGCCTATGCTCTAGGATATGCTGGCACTATCATGGTTCCTCTTGGCTGGACTGGTGGTGTCATTGGTCTTGTTTTATCAACACTCATATCATTATATGCAAGTACTCTTATGGCCAAGATTCATGAATATGGTGGAAAGAGGCATATTAGATACAGAGATCTTGCTGGATTTATGTACGGTACGACCCCCAATTCAAGAAAACAAGCTTCGTGTGAAGTCAAAACCAGATAAACAAATTGAAACGGAGAGAGTAGTACATGGAGATTTGTTCATGGGGTTTTTACAAGATCTTAATTCCTTTGACTTGGTTAATGTTGCAGGTCGGACAGCTTATGTAATTGTGTGGGCATGTCAGTATGCTAATCTTTTCTTGATTAACATTGGATTCATCATTTTGGGTGGACAGGCCTTAAAGGTATGTTAGCGTTATAGTCCTGTTATCGTCTTTATTGCTACGTACTCTCCAAAAATGTGGTAGTCCAAAAATTCATTACTTTTTTGAGGAATTGCCATGCACCTGTCGATATTTTTGAAGAGTTCGAGCAACATAGGTTATATAGCATCCAAGATCATGGTATGTATTATCTAGACCTCACGGATTTGTCCCTTGGGCTATGTTACATTGAACCCAAAATTAGCACGCGTATCATGTGAACTTGTATTTAGTCTCATATAACACTTTCACTTTTCTCTTCCTAACGTGTCATACACACATCTTTCTTGAAAATTTGTCAGCCTATAAGCCTGTTAATAGAAGTTGTCATATGCACCTCTTCTTTGGAAACTTGTCGGTCTATAAGCCTTTAAGTCTTTCTACTTGACCTACGCTCATCAGCCTGTCCTTCATCACGTGCCTCACATATCCAGTACCTCCTCCCAAAGCTCCTAGGAATAATGAAATATGAAGATAAATATTAGGTTGTCAAGTTAATTTTATCAAATCTGTCAATTAGTAGATAATATTTCTTATTTCTGAAACATTTTTTTTTTTAAAAATGATTGACAGGCATTCTATCTTCTCTTTAAGGATGATGATCGGATGAAACTAGCATACTTCATCGCGATTGCTGGATTGGCTTGCATCTTATTCGCCATTGCTGTTCCCACCTTATCATCCCTAAGGATTTGGCTGGCGATTTCGTCATTGTTCAGTCTAATTTACCTCACTATAGTCTTTGTGTTAGCTCTTAAAGATGGTATGCATATATCCTCAATGAACCAACAATGCAAATACTAATTGATAACTCTGGTGCTTGTCAAGTAAATCTTTGTGTAATGTGAATAAACAGAGTTTGTTTTGTTGTTATGGTGGCTAAATTGCAGGTATTAATGCTCCTCCTAGGGACTATAGCATTCCAGGATCCAAAATAAACAGACTTTTTACAACTGTTGGTGCAGCTGCAAACCTTGTTTTTGTATTCAACACAGGAATGATTCCGGAGATCCAGGTAACTTAAAAGTTGTGAACTTTGTGAAGAATAGAACATTTTTAGCAATCAACTCGTGTCCATTGATAAATATTTGCAAGTGTCTAACCGCGACGAATCAGTTTTGTGCTCTTTTTTGTTGATTTTGTTTGGTTCTGACAGATTTCTTCAAATTAACAGGCTACTGTGAGAGCTCCTGTTGTGGACAACATGTTGAAAGCTCTGTACTTCCAGTTTAGTTTAGGATCTGTGCCTGTGCATGCTGTTACTTACATCGGGTACTGGGCATACGGATCAAGTTCATCGTCTTATTTGCTCAACAATGTCAGCGGTCCAGTTTGGGTTAAGGCACTGGCCAACATTACAGCATTCTTGCAAGCCATCATAGCTTTACATGTAAAATAATCTTTCTGCTTTGATTTTATAGTTGTTGAGTTTAACTTCTATACGCTGACATTACTCATATTGTGTTTGCCTTTGTTGTTATTAGATATTTGCGAGTCCAACATATGAGTACTTGGATACTAAATACGGGATCAAAGGAAGTGCAATTGCTGTTCGGAACCTGGCATTCAGAGGTTTAGTCAGAGGAGGCTATCTCGCGCTTACTGCTTTCCTATCTGCTCTGTTACCTTTCTTGGGAGATTTCATGAGCCTCACTGGTGCTATCAGCTCGATTCCACTCACGTTTATTCTTCCGAACCACATGTATATAATCGCCATGAAAAAGAATTTGTCTTCCTTACAAAGGAGTTGGCATTTGCTCAATGTTGTCTTTTTTAGTGTCATGGCTGCTGCTGCATTAGTAGCTGCTTTCAGGCTTATAGCAGTGGACTCCAAAACATACCACGCATTTGCTGATCTATAGTTTTCCTTTGTCATAATTTTGAGGGGAATGTCTCTCATCTTGTTTTTCACTTGCATTCAGATTAATCTCAACTTTCTTAATTCCTCAGAGAGAGGTATATCCTTGTACTATATATTAGATGAAATCAATGAAATGTGAAAAGAAAACCACAATCATCGTTTCGTGTTAAACTTGAGGACCCAAACCTATGTTTGATGAACTAATACACTTTCAATTTTTGAAGGGGATACTACCGAGGCCGGAGAATTTCTATCTTCAAAAAAATGGACAATTAGACATCCAATCCGTAATCGCAACGATCCAATTGCAATAGCGGAGCTTTACCAATTGAGCTATATTCCCCTAAGCCAAGTGAAGCATGCATGAAGTAGTCAGATGCTTTTTCTATTTTTTTCCCGGCACTGAGCCAACTTTGTAAGTTACGGTATGAGTGATAATATACAATCTATTAAATGTAAAGACTAGTGGTATTTAGTAAGTGTGCAAATTGTAAACAGATTTTTTTCTCTTGTTGACATAAGTGGTCGGTGAAAAACATATATAGTATTTCAATTTTTTGAGTTTTATATCTGAACTATCTGATGTATGAGTTTTCTATCTGAACTATCACCGAGTGTTTTACTGAAACACACCTTAATTATTAATTGTTCCCTTTTTTTACCTAAAATATCATCATGATTTATGTAGGAAAAGAAAACAACTTATAGTTATGGTATGTTTTCCTAAATAGTTGATGATAGTTCACATATAAAAATGAACACTCGATCGTTTAAATATAAAATTAAAAATATCTAATATTTTAATTTCTTAAGTTATTCTCATTAGGCTCTGTCTCAGATTCACCACGTGTAAGACTCATTTCCCAATAATATAACTGAAATCGAAACTGTCTTATCATGCCAAAGGTGTCAGTAACCGAATACCGTCCTCTTCTTCTAGAATTTTTTTTTAATTTCCCGATATTGGATCAACTGTGGAGGAATCTTACAAACCTAAGCAACAACTGAAAAAAAAAGTGGAAGATAACGACATCCATAGCCAACTTGCAAGCAAGTGGGTCTATCATTGACACTCCAAATAATATCTGCAATTGCAAATAGGAACACCCATTTCTATAATTGAATACACAGAGGGAGGAGGAGGAAGAGGAGGGTTAGAGTTGAGCTTTTCTTGCTTTGCTCTTTAGCTCTTTTGATTTCTGCGAAGCGATGTCAACGACGTCGTTTGATCATCCCCTTCTCCCAAAAGTGCACAACGATGACCGACTGGCTATTGATATTCCTAAATCTGCACACCAAGTTAGTAATGGTCTCTTTCTCTTTTAAGTTCTCTATTGGGGTCTCTCTCTTTTTCTGAATTTATGCTAGATTATGTTCAGAATTGAAAATCTTATAGAATATCATTGCGTCAACAGAAGCGAATTGTCATGGCTATTGTAGAAAAAATTAAGAGTTTTGAAGGAGGTTGATGTTTTAATTAGATCCCCAAAGATGTAAACGAGCAAGTAAGATTAGTGTCTGTGAGGTTAATATCTAATGCACCTTTTTGTATGAGAAGTCCTGTGATCAGAGGCAGAGCCAGGATTTTTGGTTGATGGGTTTTGAATCATAATGTTTTTTGCTTACTTGGTTATGTAGAGTATTAATTATGGATGAACTCAATAGCTTTGTCTCGGACCCTGTGTATGTGTTAAAAGTTTACTAAATAAGTATAAATAATTGATTTCGAACCCAGTAAGTTAAATGAATTGTGGTGGAATCCTGAACTCGAACCCATAAAGTTCAAATCCTAAATCCACCTCTGCCTCTTTGGATAACATTTCCATTCACCTGTATCCAGTTAGAACAGCAAACCAAGTGAATACACTTCTATAATTGATAGATATGGTGTATTACCTACTAGTTGCATAGAAGTAATGTTATCATGCCCCATGTGATTAATGTACTAGAATTGAGTTACCAAGTATGAGGTAAGCTAAGATTTGTGATTTTGTTGGCAAAACTTTGAAAATGTCTTACTATTGTTATCTTCAATCTTATTAAGATGTATATCAGAATAAAAAGGTGCAAAGAACTGTACGATATGATATCTGCAAACTGTGATTCTTGCCATAAATCATCTGCTGATTTTTAGTAAATTGTGCTTATTTCACCTGTTGTGCAAGCTGCAGATTCATGGTTTCAAGTGGGAATTGTTTTGGGCACTGGTGTCAACAGTGCCTTTGCTCTCGGATATGCTGGCATAATTATGGTTCCTCTAGGTTGGGTTGGTGGTGTGGTTGGTTTGATTTTATCATCAGCTATATCACTATATGCTAGTACTCTTATTGCTAAGCTCCATGAATATGGGGGAAGGAGGCATATCAGATATAGAGACCTTGCAGGATTCATATATGGTATGTGTTGCTGAAAACTTATCAAATGCATAGTGAATCTTCTTGGATTGACACACTTGATTTGCTTCTTCTGTGATTTATCTGGTTTTGATTCCATTGGTTTTGCTGAATGGGATTTTGGCTGCTACAGGACAGACAGCCTATTCACTTGTCTGGGCATTGCAGTATGCAAATCTTTTCTTGATAAATACTGGATTTGTCATTTTGGGTGGACAGGCATTAAAGGTAATTTGCCTCTGTAACTTTCAAGGTTCACTGAGAAGGTGCAATTAAAAAAACAAGGACTAATAAAGGAAAGGAAAGGAAAATATGATGAGAAATAAAATGTGGTTTGTCGAGTACAGATGCACGCTTCTTTGATTGATTCGTCTTCTCTTTTTTCCCTGCACCAAATAAATTCTGAAGTATTGACAGTCAATTAATTTTGGCAAATTCATTAATATCTTTTAGTTCATGGATTTGATGTCCAAGCAAAATTATACATATGATTCCATTAAGATTTTTGTGTTTTCTGATGGGATGATTCCAAACTTGATTGTAGGCTTTCTATGTTCTCTTTAGGGATGACCATCAGATGAAATTGCCACACTTCATTGCACTGGCTGGGTTCGCTTGTGTCCTTTTTGCCATTGTTATACCCCATTTGTCAGCTTTAAGGGTTTGGCTGGGGTTTTCAACATTCTTCATTCTAGTGTATGTTTGTATAGCAATTGCTTTATCTCTTAAAGACGGTATGCCTCTCCTACCTTAATTTCCTGAGTCAAACGCAAATTAAAATTTTTAATGTATGCATACTGTTAATTTAATTGATGGCTCTTTAGGGTAATTTTTCCATTCTGCTTTACGTTATTGTTGAAAGTAAAATTTATCGCATCTTAGTGTATGAATGTGTGGTTTGCCTCTAGGTTCTCCCAGTCCTCCTGTTTGGAGTTTGATGAAAAGCTTATTCTTGCTCCTTATTTTGGGTGTTGAGGGTTGGGGGTATCTTGGCACCACAGAGATTACTTGTCTTATAAAGAAATTTAAGTCCTAAAAATGCTCAATGCACAATTAAACCATCAATTTTTGGGTATTCAGAGAGTTCATCACAAGCTGACTCTGAATAGAATTCATACCTATTTAAGTATATGGAATAGGCGTCTAGGTTGTTATTGGCATATATAGTAGCCTCTCAAGCTGTTTGACTTCCAATTAGTTATTGTTTTGGAAAGCAAAATATTACTTTTAAAATACTTTGTGGAATTGACAAAAATTGATTGTGATNCTTCATGATTGCTAGCTCTATTAGTTTCTACAGGCATGCACATCTGAGATTGAAGGCGCACCATGTGTCGCACAATATTATGTCGTCTGATTAATGCTTCTTTTAACATTTTGTCTGTAATGTTAGTCCTCTTACACATTGTATCAGGGCCTTTTTTATAAAGTAAAAACCCCTGCATGAAATGCGGTTCATTTGGATTTGTCTGGAACGGAAAGCATAGTCTTGCTCACACTGATTTTGCTTCCTTATCAAATATCATATTTTCCTTTTCAACTTTATAGCTCTATATTTTTAAGAGGAATGCTGTCTTGGTTCATCCTTTCTGTGTATCCTGAATTGCAGGTCTTGAGTCACCTCCTAGAGACTACAGCATTCCAGGAACCAAAAACAGTAGGATTTGGACAACTATTGGTGCTGCTGCTAACCTTGTTTTTGCATATAACACAGGAATGCTTCCCGAGATACAGGTAACTGACCTAGAAATTGATAACTTTATTTATGCACATAATCTTTTGCTCAGCAAGCCCGACTTATAATGAAGTCAAAGTAGTGAATTACTTGACATGAGTGATAATTGAAATTTGGTATGATATGTGTTGACTTTCTATAATCAGCTGCAAGTTTCAGATGCTTAAACTAATTTTGCACATAATACCCGCCATACCCTCAAGAACTTTTAATCCATTTTATTTCTCATGTTTCTTTTTGCTCAAATTGATATGCTCTTTATGATTGTATATAGTTGGAAAGTCTCGGCAATTTCATAAATGATGTAATTTTGTCTTTTCAATAGAAGTGATGAACAAAGCTGGATTATACTTGGTTATAGTGGCGTCATTTTAGGTGATCTTTTGTTACCATTGTACCTTTCTTTTGAATTTTTAGATCTTTTCCTATTCATTATGTCCTCTGGAGTGAAAGAAAATTACTTAATGAGCTATCATGGTTGATGTAATTTCATTGAGAAAGTAATGATAATACTTCTAATCTTACTGATCGGCTCTAAAGGTCTAATCCATAACTTACTGATTAGCTTCGACTTTGATGTAAAGACTTGATCGAACAATACATTGACGGATGTCTGCTAAAAGAAATGGACAATAAACATATTTACTGGAGAGAAGTGTCGATCCATATTCTGATTAATTAGGATTGCAGTCTTACTGATTTTCTTCGATTCTTGAATCTAAACTTTAGTGAAATATTCTACTAGAGACTCCTTTAGTTATGAATTACGGATGGCAATTATATTTTCTGTAGAGCACTTTAAAATTCTTATCACCATTTCCTTACATTCAGATACTTCAATTCGTCTTCTGAATTTGTTTTCTCCATTATTTTTAACTCTCGCAATCTCGTGTCTTTCATGTAGGCTACTGTGAGAGAACCAGTTGTCAATAACATGATAAAAGCCCTCAACTTTCAGTTCACTTTAGGAGTTGTTCCAATGCATGCTGTTACTTACATTGGATATTGGGCTTATGGATCAAGTGCATCTTCCTATTTGCTGAACAATGTTAGTGGTCCAATTTGGTTGAAGGGGATGGCTAACATTGCTGCTTTCTTGCAAGCTATCATCGCATTGCATGTAATTATCACTCTGCTCCGATCTTACAGTCTTTATACAGCCATTTTCATGTTACATAATTCAAACAAGAAAAAGACTTACCCATACCGGGTATTTACACCAACTCAATAGATTCATAACATCTGTCTTCATATATAAACTGTTACCAGTTAACCATAGTTATCTAATACCGATTCTCACCTCATCTTCCATTACTACTAATCATGGTATAAGAAATGTAGTTTGGTGCAAACACCAGGTGTCAATAAGTCTTTCCTTCAAACAGTTCCATATAAGAAGGGTGAGCCTTGGAGGGTTCAAACTGTGGGATCAAGGTAGGTGCCTACATCATACCCCAGATCCTGCATGAACATGGGGTGCTTCATGCACCGGATTGCCCCAATCAGTTCCCGTTAACACTCGTTTCGTCCCTCATATACCTATAATGTCTCTAATTATTTTTAGCATGCTGAGAGTTGCTTCTATTTATGATCCTAGATATTTGCAAGTCCGACGTACGAGTACTTGGATACAAAGTATGGAGTTAAAGGGAATGCACTGGCTTGTAAAAACTTGGCCTTCAGAATTGTTGTTAGAGGTGGTTATATAGCCATTACAGCTTTCCTCTCTGCTCTGTTGCCTTTTCTGGGAGACTTCATGAGCCTTACTGGAGCTATCAGTACACTTCCACTCACATTTATACTTCCAAATCACATGTACATTGTTGCTAGGAGAAACAAGCTGTCATTATTGCAGAAGAGTTGGCATTGGCTCAATATTATTTTCTTTAGTTGCATATCAGTTGCTGCATTAGTAGCTGCCTTGAAGCTTATCACAGTAGACTCCAAAACATACCATGTCTTTGCTGACTTATAATTTTCTCTTATTTGTCAGTATTTAGAGGGGATAATGTTCTCCCTTCTTTGTGGGGTCATTTTGTATGTAAATGTTAAATTATTCAGTTACAATAAATGTCTTCCTGATTTTGTACTCAGAGAATGGTAAATATATATATCCAATTGATAGGTGAACTAACATTTGACTGCTATTAGGTATTGTAATTTCTCCTTTTTTGGACGGATTTTTTTTTTAGCTTTTGAAAAACAATTTCTGCTACTCTCCAAAATCACTTTTTTTTTAAAAAAAAAGGAATTTGGCCAAGCGGACTATTAGTAGCAATTCAGAATAAAAAGATTCATTTTTCTGTGTTCAAGATTATAAGCCCCATATCTCTTCCATAATGGCCTTTCAAAGAATATAAATTCCTCATCTCAATCATTAGGATAATATATGTGATTAAATTATACTTGACTCTTGTGAATTTAAAGGATTTGATGGAACTTGCTATATTATGGCCCAAAAAACTTATTGAATCTTCTAAAGTTTTACTAATCTCTTTCAATTCGCGCTTGATTATACCTAATTTGGAAATTTTAGATTTAAAGATGTGACATCCATTTTCATGAGAAAATCAAGTAAAAAGTAATAAAAAATTTGAATAATAATCGTCTTTATCTCTATGAATGGATAAGTTTAAAGAATTATCGATGTATTTCGTCTTTTAAGTTACATTCCACGACCATGCATAAAAATTTAAATCTTTACAAAAATAATCTATAGGATTTACTATTTATTTTTCTTAGCCGATACATAAATCATGCACTAATTATACAGAGATTATTCACTATTTAGTTTAACCGGTTGGATGGACAGGTATTCAAGTTAATCCTTCTTCTAAACAAAGGACCTGACATCCTCCTTCTCAATCCAGCCCAAATCAGTCAAGCCCAATGAATTATACAACTGGGCCTCCAGCCCATCCTTTGCACACCCAATACTATAAATTCTTCTCTTCTCCCTCAGCAGTCTAGGGTTTTAGGCTTCTCCCTTAGAAGAAAGGCATCTTCGTCGGTTCGCAGCTCCAGAGTCGAAAATGGTGAAGGGACGTCAAGGAGAGCGTGTAAGGTATTGGATCATCTTCATTTACAACCCCATATTCATAAAACTCGTTTATAAGATAACATTTTCACTTCCTCTTTGCTTCTTTCTTCATCCAGGCTCTATACCAGAGGAACCGTTCTTGGATACAAGAGGTAACGTAACCCATTTTAGTCTTTTTTTTTGTGGGTTTACTTAATTTATTGTTATTATCCAAGTTTAAACTGGAATGGGTCTGAATAGAGTTGAATGAATGGATTTTTAATTTGTGAATTAGGTCGAAGTCGAATCAGTATCCGAACACTTCGTTGGTTCAGATCGAGGGAGTGAACACTAAGGAGGAAGTAGATTGGTACCTGGGGAAGCGTATGGCGTATATATACAAGGCGAAAACAAAGAAGAACAACTCCCATTACCGCTGCATTTGGGGTAAAGTTTGTAGGCCTCATGGAAACAGCGGCGTTGTTAGAGCTAAGTTCAAGTCCAATTTGCCACCAAAATCCATGGTACATTTCGACTACCATACACTCATGACTAATTTAATTGTGTTGTAATTGATTTTTCTTTTGCTTGGGGGAGAGTATGCAGTGCATATATATAGAAAAGTTTGTGAATTTATTGTCTTCCATTCTTGCAGGGAGCTAAGGTTAGAGTTTTCATGTACCCCAGCAACATTTAAGGTAATGCACTTTAGTTAAATTGTTTATATGTTAAGGTCTGTAGTTATTAATGTGTTACATGTTTTTTCTATATTTCCTTGAACTGCCCTGCTATAGGACATACATTAATGAATGAATAAAGAATGTTTCGTTTGTCGGGATGGTGAAAGAATGGTTTTATAATTGGACTAGGATTAAGTATTTATAAAAGTTGCATTTTTTTTTTATGGACTCTTACCTTTAAGATCCTTGGACAATTAGGGCATTGAAACAATGTGTTTGTTACCTGATAAATGAAAGTAAATTCATTGACATACCTAGCTGGTGTGAGCAATTTGCTCAAAGTCCCAGAGGTACCCAGCTACCGTTAACACTCATGCTATGCCAATTATATCTACTATGCGGCCCTTATTCTCCTCACACCCAAAAAATGCATTAAAGATATGATTGTTTTATACCTCTTTTGTTCCTATGGGATAATTGCCTATTCTTTCGTTCCAAATTAAACCAATAAATAGAATGAGGCTTATCATGTAGTGTCTTTTTGTAGGATTTCGAAGAGACATTGATTAACTTTGTTTACCTGTGTCAGTTCAAAAGTTATGAAAAACTAAGACCCTAAGCACATCAAAAGTTGGTTACTAGCTATGGGGTCTTTATTGGCGTTAGTTCCAACAAAACTTAGTGCCTATTTCTATCCCTTCAGCACATAGACGAATGTGATCCTCTGCTTGGACAGTGTGGAAAGGGGAAGGTGTTCTAGAAGAGCTAATTTGACTTGTTATCATAATATGATGTTGAAATTGCTTTTGCCATCATCTTGATACCACATGTGGCGTTTAACCTGATCACTGGAAAATTAGTTTCTTCAGATGGATTTTCCTTATGTACTTTGTTGTGATATGATTCTATCAGTATCAGATGATCTAACCGGCTCAAAATGTCTGTGTATTGCCATATCACCATTCTGTAGAATCAGCCTGTTTCCTTGATGTTGTGATGTTGTGATGTTGTACCTGCTGACATTATTTGAAGGTAGTAGCTGATTGTGCATATTTTCTCTTGCAGCATCTTGTTGGAGCCGCTACACGTTTGTCTGTCGAGGTCATTAGTGTTGAAGGCTTTGAATCTTTAAAATTAGTTGGACATAAATTGTTTTTATGGAGTTACATTTTTAGTCTTTCTGTTTAACATTTGCTCTGAAACACCAAGGAGTGAACATCCATTAGATGTCTATTTTATTTGTTGCTGGATTTCTATGTACGATCGTTTGGTTCTCTTTGCTCTTAAATCTTGATATGTCCAGGCTTCAGCAAGTCGCATAATTGGCTTTTTTTAGCAAATGAATGGTGTCGTGGGTTTGAATGTTATGCTGAGATGAGTTTGATATGAAAGAACTATCTTGCAAATCTACGCCTTCTGTTCTATTATATTGTACTTCACCTTAGTTCCTGAATCGTTGAAACGTCGTAGTTGTTCAAAAGCATTTGAAGTATCTTAGATGTTCAATTGGAACACATTATTGCAGCATACATGAATTGCTATAACCATGTTCTTTGTCTGTAGATATTGGAAGGGAGACTAATTGCGTAGTACTCATTGTTTATATACCTTACAAATAATAATAGGATAAGATCTTCATATAGTGCTGAAATTTGTGAGATGACATTTACAGTATTCAGTTCATTTTGTTTGCGTAGAGTTCATTACTGAGTAATTTTTGACCCGTTCAAAGGTTACTTATAAATGTCATTCGTTAATAGTTGTATTTCTGCTGTTACATATTTGGTCTTTTTTATGCCATTATTCACTTAGGCTTCGACACTCAATTTTATAAGTCAATTTCTTGATTTTAAAATATCAAATGTGTCACGTGTTATTCAATTAAATCACCTAACCCATTTCATTTATTTTAACTCATTTCCTTTATTTTTAAACCCGCTTCACATTATACCTCGACCAATTAAAACAATTTGAGTCGGGTTATAGCGAAGGACAAGTTAAAAATAAAGATAAAGAGTTGCAATAAACGAAAGACAAAAATTACATAATTAAGCAAATGTTAATACATATTTATAATATATAATAACACTTTTAAAAAATTAGAAAAAATAATAAAATATTTACACAAATAGTTTTTTACAGTTAGTTATATGTATTAAACTTTTAACATTCTCTCTCCAATCTCATTAGCCGTATTTTGCTCCAATTCAAATATTTTTTTTCCATCTTCCAAAATCTTTCAATATTTCCTCCATGTTTCACTCTCACGATTTTCATTTAATTTTTCTCTCCACTATTTCGTGATTTTTGTATAAGTTTTTTACGATTTTTACTTCATATTTTATATACTATCAATTTTTTTAATATCTTTAAATTTTAGGGTTTTTATCAAGGTATAATCTTGCTTAAAAATGGTGGATGAATAGGCTAACCCGATGTACATCATCTAATGAACAATCTATGCAAGATTGTCCATCGTTTGATTTGTGTGCAAAAACAACCACTTGTTGTTGTGATACATTCTGAGAGGAGGTCCAAGGAAGAATAAAGGTACAAGAATTGATACCCTGCAATTTTTTCAAGCTTTTTCTTGTCTTTGTGTATTAATAACAGATTGATATATGTATCAGTATCAGATTTTTGATAATCCAGAATTGTTATGTGCCAATTTACTGCTTTGTGTGTATCAATATATTGTACCAAAATTTGTTATTAGTATATCAATTATTTTATTGATACATGAATATAAAATACTCATGTTATTTATCAATACATAACTTTAAAAAAAAAAACATATTGATAAAAAATTGCTCAATTCCTTAATTTCAGTGTATCACTACATATTATGATACATACAATTATGAGAATTTTTTTTTTAAATTAAATTGTATACATATAAATGAGGTTTTTGATACATTAATATTTTAAGAAAAGATACGTTCATGTATCATATTTCCACTGTCAATGTATTCATTTTTTATAAGAATAACAAATATTTCAGATACAATTTTTTTGTATACATTGAGTTCAGAATCATCACTACTATTAAAATTCATGATAACACCATTTTTCTCAATATTATATGAAATATTGATACATAATGGATACAATCTAAAATCTGTTAAATTTCTTTAGCTCAACATACAATCTCACTCCCATATCGTTTCTTATCTCCATTGGTGCGGGATTACCTTCAACAATGTATCTTATCTCAATTTTTTTATCTGTATCATCAATCACCAATTACTTCATAATCGCTCCAACAAACCCGTCATACGAAACGTAATCCTTGATGATGATTCCATCTATGGCATAATCTTTATATTAATTATCCGGAGTCTACTCACCTGAATGATGAAGCAATGCCATTATGTTTGGACATATTTTCCTAAAGATTTGCACGTTGATACACACCAAAATATGTGATAATTTGAGCAAAACTCAAACGATAATATACCATTAAAAAGGAGAAAATCGACAAAATTAAAGATTCCAGAAAATCTAATTTTTTTAGGAACTTTCATTCTTTTTATTCGAAGTCTTCGATATTTTGGAAAAAAAGATTCTAAGTATCAGTAAAATAAGGAATTATTTGCACTTCCGTTATTATATAACAGTCAGCTTATAATAAGAAATTATTTTAAGGGATTTGATCTTTGATACAATCCCAGTCTTTATAAAAAAATGGTGTTAAAGCAGTAAAAAAGTTACTAATAAATATAAATTTAATAAATATCACTATTTTTTATAATTATTTTATTACATAATGCTATTTATGAAATTTTTTCTAAACGAAATGAGTTAGGTGATCAAGGTGATTTAATTGAATGGCACCTGACATATATAATATTTTAAAATCAAGAAATTAACGTATAAAATCGACTATGGCATAAAAGGGTCAAATGAGTAATGATAATGGTATTTTATGTCCAACTATTAATAAATAAAATATATTTCATATCAATATTATTTTAAAGCTTTTTCCCTTAAATAGATAATGGCTCATAGGTTCATAGCTTAATTCAAAGTCCTCAACTCTTCTAATCAGATAGAGTTTCTTGTACTCAGCTTGTGAATTCCAACTCTTATCAACTTATTGTACTAATCGCGCTTCATTATATACCTAATTCCGAAACTTTAAATGAGAAAATCAAATAAAAAATAATAAAATTTTGGATAATCGTCATCTTTATATGTATGAATTAGTAAATTTAAAGTATTGTCGGTGTATTTCGTTTTTAAATTACATCCCACAATCATGCATAAAAATTTGAATCTTTACAAAATTAATCTATAGGATTTACTATTTATTTTTCATAAGACACAAAGATCATGCACTGATTATACAGAGATTATTCACTATTTAGTTTAACCGGTTGGATAGACGGGTATTCAAGTTAATCCTTCTTCTTAACAAAGGACCTGACCTCCTTCTTCTCAATCCGGCCCAAATCAGTCAAGCCCAATGGATTATAAACTGGGCCTCCAGTCCATCCTTTGCCTACCCAATAATATAAATTCCTCTCTTCTCCCTCAGAGCTCTAGGGTTTTATGCTTCTCCCTTGGTCGTCGGTTTGCAGCTCCAGAGTCGAAAATGGTGAAGGGACGTCAAGGAGAGCGTGTAAGGTATTGGTTCATCTTCATTTACAATCCCATTTTCATAAAATTCGCTTATAAAATCACTTTTTCACTTCCTCTTTGCTTCTTTCTTCATCCAGACTCTATACCAGAGGAACCGTTCTTGGATACAAGAGGTAACGTTACCCATTTTAATTTTTTTTGTGTGTGTGGGTATACTTAATTTATTGTTATTATCCAAGTTTAAACTGAAATGGGTCCGAATAGAGTTTGAATGAATGGATTTTAAATTTGTGAATTAGGTCGAAGTCGAATCAGTATCCAAACACTTCGTTGGTTCAGATCGAGGGAGTGAACACTAAGGAGGAAGTAGATTGGTACCTGGGGAAGCGTATGGCTTATATATACAAGGCGAAAACAAAGAAGAACAACTCCCATTACCGCTGCATTTGGGGTAAAGTTTGTAGGCCTCATGGAAACAGCGGCGTTGTTAGAGCTAAGTTCAAGTCCAATTTGCCACCAAAATCCATGGTACATTTCGACTACGATACACTCTTGACTGATTTAGTTGTATTTTTGAAGAGTGTATGGTCAATTGGTATAGAAAAGTTTGTGAATTTATTATCTTCCATTCTTGCAGGGAGCTAAGGTTAGAGTTTTCATGTACCCAAGCAGCATATAAGGTATTTTAGTTTAGTTAATTGTTTTATATGTTATGGTCTATAGTTATTGATGTGTTACATGTTATTCTACATTTGCTTGAATTACCTTGCTATAAGACATAGATTAATGAATGAACAAAGGATGTTTTGTTTGTCGGGATGGTGAAAGAATGGTTTTATAATTGGTCTAAGTATTTGTAAAAGTTGCATATTTTTGGATTCGACTCTTACTATAAGATCCTTGCACAATTAGGGTATTAAAACAATGTGTTTTCTTACCTCATACATTGAAAGTTCATTCATTGACGTACCTAGCTGGTGTGAGCAATTTGCTCAAAGTCCGAGAGGTACTCAACCGCCGTTGACACTCATGCTATGCCAATTGTATCTACTATACTGCCCCTTTTTTCCTTACACTCGAAAATCCTTATACGTCTTTTGTTCCTATGGAATAATTGTCTATTCTTTCATTCCAAATTAAACTAGTAAATAGAAAGAGGCTTATCGCTGTAGTGTCTTTTTGTAGGCTTTTAAAGAAACATTGATTAACTCTGCTTACCAGTGTCTGTTCAAAAGTTATGAAAAACTAAGACCCGCAGCACATCAGAAGTTGGTTATTAGCTATAGGGTCTTTATTGGCATTAGTAACCAACAAAAATTAGTGCCTACTTTCCATCCCTTCAAGTAGCACATTTTTTGAAGGTCTGCACGGAAGCATTAAGCAGATAGCCAATTGTGATCCTCTTCTTGCAGTGTGGAAAAGGAAAGTTGTCCTAGTAGAGCTATTTTTGACTTGTTATCATAATATGATCTTGAAATTGCTTTTGCCGTCATCTTGATACCACATGTGGTGTTGACCTGAGCACTGGAAAATTAGTTTCTTAAGATGGATTTTCCTTTTGTACTTGGTTGTGATATGATTCTATCATTATCAGATGATCTAACCGGTTCAAATGTGAGGCTATTACCATGTCACCATTCCGTAAAATCAGCCTGTTGTTACCTTGATGTTGTACCTGCTGACATTATTTGAAGGTAGTAACAGATTGTGCATATTTACTCTTGCAGCAAGGTATTTAGTTGACTTGCTTGGAGGCCGTACGCATTTGTCTGTCAAGGTCATTAGAGATGAAGGATTTGAATCTTTAAAATTAGTTGGACATAAATTGTGTTGGCTTATATGGAGTTACATTTGTAGTCTTTTTGTTTATCTTCTGCTCTGAAACACCAAGGAGTGAACATCCGTTAGATGTCTATTTTATTTGTTGTTGGATTTCTATGTACGATCGTTTGGTTCTCTTTGCTCTTAAATCTTGATATGTCCAAGCTTTCAGCACGTAACATAATTGGCTTTTTGCAAATGAATGGTGTCGCGGGAATGATTGTTATGCTGAGATGTGCTTGATATGAAAGAAGTATCTCGCAAATCTACGCCTTCTGCTCTATTCAATTGTACTTCACCTTGGTTCCAGAACGTTGAGAAGAAGTTTTCAGCGTCGTAATTGTATCTCAGATGTTCACTGGGAACCTGTTATTGCAACATACGTGATTACATGTTAGACAAGTAGTTATTTTGGCTATAATGTAGGTATCTTACCTAGAATTTCTTGTCCACCTTTCTCTAGAAATGCTATTTTTGTCTACAACAATGCTTCTTGTCCGAAGAAAATGTGAAGCCTGGCTGTAGTTGCCTGGTACTCATTGTTTTATGTACCTTACAAATAATATTAGGATGCCCTATGGTTTTGTTCTAGTTATCAGGCTAAGGGTCTTTTGGTAGGTGCTATAAGAGTAGGATTGAATAGCTATAAGTGGTCGTTTGGCATAGTGCATTAATAAAAGCAATGCAAGCATTAGTTTGGTGTATTCTACTCGAAGAAAAGCTATTTTGTCTACAACCATGCTTGTCGGAAGAAAATGGGAAGACTGGCTGTAATTGCCTAGTAGTTGTATAGTTTTGTTCGTTAGTAGGTGCTATAAGAATAGCGTTAAATAGAGTGTATTGGTAATGCTGGCTAAGTTCAAACGTGTCATTAAATTATGGGACTTCAGAAACTTCTGGTTCTTTTGGTTGGTTCATGTATAGTGGATTGTCTTCCACGGAGGTGTCTAGTGAGAGATTCTCTCTTGACTCAGTCTCCGCTTCTTCAGTTTCATCAGTAGGATCGCTATCTGTTGTCTCTTCAGTATTGGATCCTGTGCTATCATTTTTTTCCAAGTATAGAGGTCCGGAATAACTTGATCTGAGATCATCAAGTTTTCTGGATATGGCTCTTTGAAACTTTCTCCAACCTCTTTCCTAGGTGGAGGCGCCAGTTTGAATTAGGCCTTCATTTCATCCTTGCCCAAGATGTTAGCAGGATGAACCATGATGATTATCGAGGAAAAGTTTCAGTCAATCACAATTCTCCAAATCGTCTATATAAGGCAAACAATTTTCATGGCGCTGGAAACTGCACTATTTCAAAAAGCCATGATCAAAATCTTTCAGCCCTCCACACTTCACTAGTATACATTGACGATATCTTATTGTTCAGTGATACTTTGGAGGAACACCTTGCCTTACTCTGTCATTATATCGTAAATGGAATCATGCTCTCGGCAAAGAAATGGTTCAGTGGTTGGTAATTTATGTCATTAACCACTAATGCTTTCACACCCAGCTTCATAAGTTAATTTCTTAACTTTAAAATATCAAATATGCCAAATGTCATACGATGAAATCACTCAGATTATCTAATCCATTCCATTTATTTTTACCTATTTCCTTTTTTTTAAAAGAAAAAACCCGTCTCACATTTTTATCCGTTCAAATTTTTTTTATTACACTTTTAATTCAATTCTCTTGCTTTGAATGATTTCCCCATATTCAAATGTGGTAGTGGCAAAATCAGCTCATGAGATTATAAGTTGTCAAATTTAATTTATTAGTTTAAGTTATTTTATCCCAATTTATTTCAATTTATTAAAGTTTGGGTTAATCTAAATTGATTCATGAGAAATTTTGCCAAAATATTTTCAAAAGAAATATTTTATTTTTGTAAATATGTTATAATTAGTCATAATAAAGAAAAATATTAATTTTATAAGTAATTAAAAAATTATAAAAAAAATAAATAAAGCAATTAAAACTTGAGTTGGACGGATTGGGTTATGATCCATATTTCAACCTAAGTAACTTGTGAGCGGGTCAATAACCTGCCAATTTATTAATTTAGCCCATTCTGATCCGCTATATTTTGTCCAATCCACTCATTTGCCACCTATATTTAATTGGATGATACTGATATTCTAAAATCGAGAAAATTGGCTTATAAAATTAGGTGTAGAAATCGTTAGTGATTAATGGCATAAAAGGGTCAAATGCGTAATGACAATGTATTTTATGCCCAACTATAAACGACCATATGTCATAGTTCGTATTCATATTTCAGCTTTTTACGTTAAAAAAATAATGCGTCATAGGTTCATAATTCAATTTAAAGGTCTTCACATTTCTTATCAGATAGGATTGGTCTTTACATTCCTAATCAGATAGGGTCGGACGACTTTTTTGCCCTCGACTTGTGAATCTCAAACTCTTATTAAGTTATAATTTTTTCTGTTTGATTTCTTATAATTTATTTAAT